>VZTO01007375.1:130410-144763 GCA_013400615.1 Syrrhaptes paradoxus | reverse complement strand
TCCCTAAGCACCACATCTACACATCCTTTAAATACCTCCAGGGACGGTGACTCAACCACTTCCCTGGGCAGCCTGTTCCAATGCTTGACAGCCCTTTCCGTGAAGAAATTTTTGCTAATATGCAATATAAACCTCCCCTGGTGCAAATCAAGGCAAGGACAACAAATACACCAATGCACTCAAAACCCAAAAGGTGGCTGTGCAAGCAAACACGCCTTATTTTTCAAATAAATATCAACTGGTGTAATGAAAAGGTATAACCTCTTCCTAAGAAAATCTCGCCTCTCATGCTGAGCTTAAGCAAAGAACGGTGTCAGTGGGCCAAGACTAAGAAATTTGCTGTCACTCATTGGTAAGTTAGGCAATGTTTACCACTCTTTTTAGAAACAGCATCCCAACAGAATATGACTGAAGAACAGAAGTTTATGTGGTAAAGCCACAAAGATGAATGTTCTGCAGACAGAAAAAAATACCTCTCAGTAATCTGAAGGATGCTCACAGACAGCTAAACACGCATCTAAGAGCAATGTTTTGTTCCAAGAGCACATAATCTCCTCTGCCATGATGTAGAGTCAAGATAATTCAAAACTTTTAAATGCAAACCCATATTAATCCAAATCAGCCATGAAATCTATTATCCTTACACTTTTTCTATCTGCATGCCTCCATCCTAGCCTTTTAAACTAAGCTGCCCTCTTCTCGTGTTTGGACTAAGAATTTAATTCATTTTAATTCTACAGCTTAAAAATTCTGAAGCATCTTGACTAACATTCCAAGTTCACCAAAACCAACTGCAGTTTTCTACAGGGCTTTAGTGGGTCAGGATTTCTTCATTCTCTCTAAACAGAGTTATTTTCGGTTGGCAAAATATTTATTTTCACACTTCCTATTCCTCAGTATGTCAGCATTAAATGAAGATCCTGGATTGTATGATTTCAGACTTCTGCTGTGCATCAGACACATTATCTAGCTTGCAACATTACACTTAAATGACTGTGAGAAGCTTGACAACACAGGTACAACAGATTTAATACAGGGAGTGGCAAGAGAACCAGAGGTCCTAAGTAGTCCTCTCACACACCAAAAAAATACGATTGCAAACAAAGAAAAACCCATTAAAGAACTTAAATCTTTAATTTACAGAACTTCACAACTAGATTTATGGTTCGACATGCAACCTTGTATTTTCCTATGTACTGAAGAAGACAGGAATCCTCAAGGCAGGGAAAAAGCAATCTTACCAACAACTGAACCATAGAGCACAACAATTAAATTTTTATCAACATTAGTAGCTCAAGAATTAAACTTTTACCAACATAATACTGCTTTTGTAAGGATTTTCAGTGCTTGTCTTCCCAAACATTCCCCTTTTCCCCCCCAAATCCTATATTCCACATTTTCATCAGCAACTCTTCAACCCTTCAGTTATGTCTCCAAGACCACTCCTATACATGAACTACAGTAGCTAGCAGCAGAGCAGGCTAGCATCCTTGGGAGACAGAATAGTGATGGGTGCATGAATGCAGAATAGAGTGACGATTCCATCTTCTTCCTTCTCACCGTTGTTCTTCCAGAAACTATAGTGGGCTCCAGCCTCAGGTGATGTCACTCCAGGGCAGGGAATTGGGTCACTGGTACAACCGCTGAGTTCTGACGAGGAAAGTGTGTTACAGCCTCATTTTGTCCCTAATCCTAAACCTTCGGATGCACCAGAGATGGCACATGGCTATTATTTTTATGCCAACGCCAGTATCTCCAAGATGTAGTAAAGAACATACTGCTACTTTTGTTCCAGCAACAGCAGCGCTTACACCTCAGAGGGTCCAAGGGGTACTGCCAACACTTCTCATGGAAACAAAGAGAAAAATGTTCTTTCAGTTACAAGTCATCAAAAGCACAAGGAATGCAATGGGTGACACAAAAGACAGCTTTATAGCCTCAGGGCTACTTCCCCCTACCAAATATCAAACAACTGCAGCACCTAAAAGAAGAATAAAAGCTTCTCACTGCACAGGTCACAAGCCTCTTTTATACTGCAAAGAATCAGGCAGGTCTAATACAGGAATTGTTCCCATTTCCTCCTGTAATGACGAAAGAATTAAGAATGCTGCTGTTTGGTAAAACAATATTTATAAAGCTTTTCAGGGAACATCCACATCTTTGCATTTTCACTTTATCATATGAAAAGAAATGATTGACAGCATCATCTCATCATAGGACCAGAAAGCCAGGAACTCGTGATTACTAATTATGGTGCTTTATCATTAATTTCCCTGCTCCTCCACCATTTTTCCCCCCATCTTATTCCACCACTGCAGTAAGTGTCCAACATCATACAATCTATACCGGACAAATAGCACAGCGTATGGGAGAATTGTTGCCATTTTCTGTGTTCTTCTGAACTGTAGCAAATGTGAAGTAAGCAGTACATATTCTCTGAAAGGGAAATACACTGTTTTTCCTAACTAAATGCAGAATATTTTAAGAAAACAGCTTTTCCTTACACAACAGAGCTCTTTGGAGGTCAACTCCACACTAAATGAAGAGTGACGATGAGTTTATAATCTGTTGTGTGCTCTCACTTGGCTTATCTCATTAACTATGACAACTTTTTACTAGGTCCAACGTGTCAACACCTTCAGAGCTAACATAAGGTGACCAGAAGGCCTGCTATCTGGTAGATTAAGTTCTGACAAGGTATATGTGTGAAGCGCACTTTTCCAGTCTGTTCCAATTCACAAGCCCCAACAGGCTTTTCTGGGAGTTCATTCTTTTGATGTCTACCTTACTTCAGCCAACAGAGAGGAACACACACAAAGAAATCTTGTGTCTTATCAGGAAGAGACTTATTTGTCCTTCTAAACAGTGCTTTACCATATCTTAACATTTCTGCTACTAAGGGGTTCAGCCTTACAACTATTTCTAATGAGAGTAACTTCTACGTGATTATAAGCCAATCTATTGGAAAGGCAACGAAATAAACTGCTGAGAAATGTAATTGTGCTGTCGGTCACAGCTATTGCCAAGAAGTCTACTTATGAAGCAACCCCACCTGCCTTGAGAACAAGTCATTCTACTAGATCAGTGCTGCAGTGTTGAAAGCTTCAGTTGATACTGCTGATATTATTGTGCCTGAAGGTCAAACTGATGGATTAGCTAAAAAATTCCTCTGCACCAGAAGTATGCACCTTGTTATGACAGTACTTACTTGGTTTTCAACCAAAACCAACTTTTGTGAGCGAACATGTGAGATATGGTAGTAAACAGAGCACAGTTAAAGCCTTCACTACTGCACTAGTTAGCTAGGGTCAAGTGTTTATGGAACCAGGTTTTATAACCCATCAGCTTTTGGATCTTTAAATGGCAACCTCATGTTTCATTTAAGAAAATGAAATCAGCCTTTAGTCTATTGCTTTGTAAAGGAAGCCTTAAAAAATAAAGCCAAAAAAACATCTCTAAGAGGCAAGTTCAGCTCTGCACCAAGCCGTTCCCCTGCTCACATATAAAAGGAACAATGTACTTCCAGTATAAGCCAAAAAATCACGACATATCCCAGCTGCCACGTACAGGATGGAATTCAGTATGAAGAACAAGTGGACAAAAGGCACCTCCTAACCTTCTCCAAATGCTCAGTTTTGCTTTGTCACGTCATCATTCATGTTCCATTGCCACATTAGGATCCATTATTTGCACTGGCCTATGACAGACATTGCAAGAAGATCTCCTGCCTTACCTCCCTACAGCTTTTTTTAAGCTGAGCTGACAGTGCAGGCTGCTCAAGGAGGTCAGAGAAACAACCCTGCTGCTGCAAAGCTCATCTGCCTGGTAAAGGGCAAAGCCAGTGGGACAGCAGAAAAGGAAAAGTTTGCTCATATAAGAGGCCTTACAGTTATGAATAGTTGGAAAGAACATGAAACTGAGGGAAAAATAACCCAAATGAAAAAGACATGGAACTGAGACTATTACTGGCAGGGAGGCTTTTTTGGCCCACAAATCACTGATGATTTTTGATGTACATGGGGCTAAGCATAGATGGATTTCTGAAGGCACCTCTTGATCAAAGAGGTTTTTGATCACAAAGCTATTACTATAGAGGATATTCTGCCTTCTGAGTATTTTTATGTTATTTTATTTTTCCTGCTCTGCAATAATTCATGTACAGTTAAGTCATACTACTCATCACACAACAGCAAATCTGCCAAACTACTGAATAAAAAGGCAAAAGCACCTAGTTCTTCCCTTTAACACCGAATATCTTGGGTTGAAAGGGACCTTAAAGATCATTGAGTTCCAACCCCCCTGCCATGGGCAGGGACACCCTCCACTAGCCCAGGTTGCTCAAAGCCTCATCCAGCCTGGCCTTGAACCCCTCCAGGGATGGGGCATCCACAGCTTCTCTGGGCACCCTGCTCCAGTGCCTCACCACCCTCATAGGAAAATACGTCTTCCTAATATCTAATCAAGATCTACCCTCTTTCAGCTTATACCCGTTACCCCTTGTCCTCTCACTGCACTCCCTGATGCAGAGTGCCTCCCCATCTCTCCTGTACCCCTTTCAGGTACTGGAAGGCTGCTATAAGGTCTCCCCAGAGCCTTCAGTTCTCGAGGCTAAACAATCCCAACTCTCTCAGCCTGTCCTCGTATGGGAGGCGCTCCAGCCCTCAGACTATCTTCAGGACCCTCCTCTGAACCCACTCCAACAGGTCCTTGTCCTTCTTATGTTGGGGGCCCCAGAGCTGAATGCAGTACCCCAGGTAGAGTCTCTCGAGAGCAGAGTAGAGGGGGAGTATCACCTCTCTCAACCTGCTGGCCACACTTCTTCTGATGCAGCCCAGGACACAGTTAGCCGTCTGAGCTGCAAGTGCACATTGCCAGCTCACGCTGAGCTTCTCGTCAACTAAAACCCCCAAATCCTTCTCTTCAGGGCTGTTCTCAATCCATTTGTGCTTAGAATTGCCTCAACCCACATGCAGGACCTTACACTTGGCCTTGTTGAACTTCATGAGGTTGGCATGGGCCTGCCTCTCAAGGTCCCTCTGGATGGCGTCCCTGTCCTCCACCGTGTCCACCACACCACACAACTTGTTGTTGGCAAACTTGCTGAGGGTGCACTCCATCCCACTGTCCACATCTCCCTCAACGATGTTAAATAACACTGGTCCCAGTACTGACCTCTGCAGAACACCACTCATCACCGGTCTCCACTTGGACATTGAGTCATTGACCACAAAACATAATAATATGTTTTTCAAGAGAAGAGAATCATGGACATATGCAAAAAGTATTGGGTGACCATGAGTGGAAGTTTACAGGTTAATTTACAGAGCAGTCTAAATCGGTACAACTAGCAGATTCTATTTGTGATTGATAATTCACTGGTTCCGTTTTCCTTTTCTTTTTCAATGTCCAGAATGTGTGTATATCTCAAGCTAATTGCAGATGCTAAGTGACACGCCAGGTTCTTAGAAAAATTAATCCATTCACTGCGTTAACAAAAATAACTCATAAAACTTATACTGGGGCTCCCTGTTATCATTAACTGATTTTATCTCCAGGACAATATCATTAAGTAGCATCCCCATTTTGTAGATAATGAAAAAAACACATAGGATGGATTAAATGACATGCTACACACAACACTTGGGACTGAATTAGTATTTAAATCCAAGTCTCCTGAGGCCCAGCTTACTGTTCTAAGAGATAAAACTTCAGTGGAGGTACTCCAATGTGGAGCAGACTGTGGTTTTATAACAGCAGAGACCAGTCTGACCCACTGCCCTGTTCTCATTCTCCTGCCTATTAAGCTGGTACACACTCCAACACACCTCTCAGACTCTCCCGAGTTGACAATGGCCACCAGCTTTACTAGCTGATTTCCAGACATCAACGTATTTGAGTAGCAAGAGCAACAGAGCAGTTAGAAGAAGGCAGAAACTAGTGAGCTAGGTCTCAAAAGAGTTAATGCTTTGAAGTGTACAACAATCCTGTGGATTCTATTCCTTCAGTTGCTGTCAGCACCTCAAATTTTCCAAAGTACTAATTAATGTAGCTTTAAAATGTTTTATTTAACTGACCTAGTAATCCCTTATAAAATTTTGCATTTCTTAGGTGATTGCAGTGATAAGATTGCAGAGCATAGCAAATGTTTCTAAAAAAAAAAAAAAATAAAATAAAAGCATGTATAGTATTTGAGAGATCACTGTCAAGCAAGAGGAAAAAACAGCAGTAAATCATCCAGCACCTGCAATAACTAGATAAGAGAGCAACAATTAATCTTTGGTATTAAAATATTTTGCCTCTCAGAAAAAGCATGAGAACAACCGTGATAATTAAAATAAAGAAAGTTTACCACATGTCAAAAGCAGCTTACCACAAAATATCATCTGAATCCAATTACTTCCCATGTCGTATAACATTGCCCAGGGCAGGAACAAGGCTCCCTTCCTGGTGTAGCCTAAGTTTTTCTTTGCAGAGTGCATAAATGAATATTTTCCAAACTTCTCTACTTCACTTTTCTAGTTTTTCCACAACTCCTTCCCCTCAAATCAAAATCTCTGACAAACAGGAACGTGGATCCTATGGAGCAAACAGCAGCTGGCTGACTATAGATTTGTTTTTCTTAACTATCTCTCGTGGACATTTCAAAGCAGTCCCCACAGGCGGGGAGCCTCCCCTGTGCATTTTTCCCAAGGACTTTTCAGTCTCCTGGCTGGCCCCATCTGTAACAGCTGGTTTACCAGATTTTCCAGATAGGTTTTATTTTCCCCCTTCCCCCAGCCTCCCCAGCACAAGAGATCAGAGGAGTTTTAGATATCAGCCCGACACCTCCAGAGGCCCGGCCAGCTCGTCAGCAATCTGCACACAGCAGAGACATCTGATGCACTCGGAACGCGTGGGACTCGCTGCACAGGCAACATGGAACACACGTGCTCGTATTTCCATCCTAAATCCTACATAACACACCCAGATACCTCCCTCTTTCTTTCCCGCATAAAATCGAATGGAGTTGTTGAAACTGATGAATCCCAGCATTCCTTATGAATTCATCCCCTTTGATACACCCACTATTTTCCTGGGACATTGGCTTTCAAAGGCACTTTGATATGTGCTTGTACCTTTCACACACGTCCTGCTTCCATAACCATACGCTAGTCTGGAAGGAGAATGAGGTGACAATGCACAGCCCAAGCTTTCAATGACAGCTGCTCTATATTGTTTGGGTTGGTAAATGCAGTTGCCACACGGCCATTTCTGACATTCCTGCTGACTTCTAATCTAGACGAGTAAGGAAAGGTAACTAAACAATTGAGGTTTCTCGGGTTCTCAGATTTATTTTTTCACAATAAATAAACCCATCCTTTTTTAGTGCAGGGCAGTGCTTCAGCCTCGCATATGGGGTGGTTGAATTGTCACTCTAAAGGACTCCTGCCAACAAAATCCAAAGCATCTAAAATGCTATAAGCCATCTGATGGCACCTATCAAACATACTATTTCTTTAATTAAGTCAAGTGGTAAAGAGAGGTAAGACAACATGTTCTTGTTTGATAGCACTGCTAAATATACAAGCTGCAACTTCATAAAAAATGTCTTAATTATGCTCATTCCTTGATATTATGCTAGAAGATGCCCCAGAATGAATCGCAGTAGAGACTGACAATGCTTTCTTAAAAACCTACGATGAAAATGAGTTCTTACTACTTACTTACTAAAATATTCTATTTTGATGTTCCCAGAGTAAAAAAAAAAAAATCTGATTAACGCCTCTTTTCAAGCCACAAGCCAGCTCACCTTTTCCTTCATTTTGCCATAGCAATTTCCTTTACTTTCCTTAAAACTATAGTGCAGAAGTCTTTGCCCATCAATGAAAGGAGCACTGGACTTTGCCACTTACTTCAACCTTGTTTATTTAGTATTTTGAGTAGAAAGGCATTTTCTGTTGTGCTGGAGACTTTCTAGGAACACAGTAATCTTATTAACATCGCCATGATCACAAGCATTTCACAGCTTTGCAGTTACTTGGTTTCACCTTAAGCTCATTCAAGTCACTTTTATTTGCATATTTTACTTCTTTGCTAGAGTATTAGGATCCAATGAACACATGGGAACAGATTCTGGTTTTAAATTATGGCGCTGGAAATATAGAACAACTTTTACAATCAATTTAGTACAGATTTCTATTGTGGTTACAGAACAGAAAGTGACCTTTGACTTCTACAACACCATTTTCCCTATTTGTATTCATCTGCTAAATTAGTTGCTTGTAGCTATGGTAGCAGACTACATAGAAAACTTTTATAATCTAAGCCCTACTTGTTAGTAAAGTTCACAGTTCAGGAAATTAAATATTATTCCCCAAGAAATCCTAACATGGGCTTTTTACTATCCTCTTAGTATGCAGAAAACAAAAGCTATTTTTGTTTTTCAGCAACAGTATTTTTCTGGCTCCTTTATCTCCTTAAAACATGATATTATAATGTGATAACTACTTGTTCTGCAAGCAAATACATGAAAAGTAGAATATTTAACTACTATGAAAAAACCAAATTAAATAAAGGGGAAAATGTCACTCCCTCTACCTCTAAAATAATGAAATACGCTTATAAATAGATTTATTTAATACATAGTTCATTCTAAACAGACTTTATTTAGTCAAATTTTTCCTCAAAGTTAGACCCACAAAAAACAAAGACAAAAATTCTGAGACAAAAGTCAAATTCTGATTTCATTCTTTGATCATCTGTGAGAATTATTTACATGCCAGCAAGCATACCCAAAGGCTTTATTACAAGAACAAAAACAAATTGGACACTATAGGTGACAGTATCCAGGATATTACGAATACGCTGACAATAATTAACATTACACGTGAAGCTAAGACAAGGAAGAGAGCATTATATACAGAACACAGAAAATATATTTAAAATAAAATAAAATCAAGACTAAGTCAGCAAAAACCCAAGCAAACATCTGAATGATGTAGCAACTGTTTGACAATGTTCAGTGTGTTACAGCAGAGAACTGATGACAACGCATTCCCAGTAAATTCAAACAAAAATATTTCTCACAATGAAATAATTGGAAGAAAACAGACTAAGACTGGCATGACATTGCTTTAGCCTTACTTTATTGATATTTACTAATTACACAAAATTATATATTATACAAAGGGCATAAGAAAATAGCTACAGAAAATAAGCAGCTATAGCAAATAGCCTGTAATTTCCTTTTCCATAAATTGCTGTATCTAATCACCTTTCTTCTAAATTATTATTTCCAACTGAATAGCGCTTGAACAAGAATCTTGTATAATTTATGAGTTATTACTAAAAGCGATACATTAGGGCTCCTGAGAATTATGTAATATTAAGAGATGTTAAAATTATATTCCTTCCTCAGAGATTTAAGAGAGAGCTTTAAGAGTTGTGTCCTTTGCCAGAAACATCAGCATTCAAGTTAAACTCTCGCTGGCCTGCTTAGCTGGTTAAGTTTGCCTTTTTGTAAGTGCACATAATGCTACGAGCAAAACACAAGTCTGGACTCAAACTGCATGAATACTACTGCTGTCATTCTGTTACTCACTTCTTCCCTGTGCCTTAAAGCTGCACATAAATCACTTCCAGGTACCTGTATTCTTTTCTTTTCAGTCTTCTAATCCTTCAGCCAGCCTACAGATCTCACCTTGCAACTTTCCTTGTTTTCATGTCCATATTTTTTACTTTGCTGCCCAAACCATTTGGAGTGCCCTCAGCACTCACACTGCACACCAAGTACTACATGACCCACCCACACCCCTCCTGTGGGTTCACTGGTGTGGATCTGATACAAGAAATAAAAGCCTCAGATACAATAAACTGTTAGCAAAACCAGATCTTTCTGAAGCAGCACCATTCTCTGAAGTCTCATAGGCACTCCTTGTCTGTATTTTAGTATAGACTACAGAGCCCTTGGGGCAAGAACCAAGCAATTTATGACATAATTTTTAAAAATGGCATTACACTAATTCATTCTTCAGAGAGATATCCTGAGATAATGGTACATATCACTCATCTAAATCCGCAAACAATACGCTATCTATCAAAACCAGGTAACTGTCAGTGAAGGTAACTTCCCAGTACCATGCACACAGGTCCCTCAGTAACCTGGTCTGCTCACATCTGTATTTCACAACATCAGCGCAGTCAGGGCAGTTGAGGCATCTACGTCACAGGTGTTTAAGGTTAATCCTGTTGGTATTTTCTCTAAACACCTCTAGTAACCGTTTTCACCCGCTGTGGGGTGCGGCAAACAGAGACGTTAAACATCCCAGTTTGCAGGGTGGCAGATGCAAATCAGGCCCTGGGAGCCTGCTTCAGACAACATGGGATTGTGCCCCAACCGTGGGGGGAACACCACACGGCTCCAACCCCTGCACCCACTGACGAACACACCCTGGGAAGTCGGAGGCCTCAACTGAGACAGAGCTCCAAAGGGAGGGTGCTGCTACCCAGGACTCGGGGTGACACTCTGGCTGGGGGCACCGAGACACCAGAGAAAGGGGCTGTGGGAGGACGTGAACAGACTCCATAGCATAATGGAGAAACAGGACACGAATAGGGTCACCTCAGAGACCTTGCAAAGGTTTCTGAAGCACGTCAGGGTAAATATCTTCATACAGATACTACATGTGTCATCTTTCAGATCTGCTACTCAGGAAGAAGGAAGAACTGGTTGGGGATGTGATAATGGCAGCCTTGGCTGTAACAACCATGAAGCAGTGGAGTAGTGAAGGCAACTAGAAGAACACAGGCCCTGGGCTTCAGGAAAAACTGTCTGGATCATCAGGGTCTGAAGGTGGTGGTGGTTAATGGTTTACACTCTAACCTGGAGGCTGATTTACAAGTGAAGTACCACAGAGGCCTGTGAGACCTGTCCAACTTAGTGTCTTCACCAATGGCCAGGAGAAGGACCTGGAACACCCCCATCAAGTTGTGGATGAGGGAAAACTGGGGAAATGGCTGATAAGCTTGAGGGAAGAGCTGCCATTCGGAGGGAACTAGACAGACAGGAGGAATGGGATATAGGAAACTCATTAAACTCCATGAGAACAAAGTCCAGCATCCATGATAGACTAAGCTCCTGCAATGGTTCAGGTGGGGGACTGACTGTCCAGAGAACATCTCTGCAGAAAAGGATGTGGGGGTTCCAGTGGACATCAGCAATACACGAACTAGGAGGGTACCTTGGTAGTGATGAAGACTAACAGCACCAATAGGATGTATTGGCTGTATGAACAGGAGCACAGCCAGTATATTTAGAGAAGTGGTTACCCCCCTTTACTTAGCACTTGCTGGACCACATTTGGGCCACTCTGGGGACCTGAATACAAGACAGACTTCGATAACTTAGAGCAAGTTCAGTAGAGTGACACCAGGATGGTCAGAGGCTGGAGAATCTGCTCTGAAAGAGGAAACTGAGGGACACAGGCTTGTTCAGATCGAAGAGGAACCTATGAGCAGTCTCCCCAGTACCTACGGAGAGGTGACAAAGAGGATGGAGCCAGGCTCTTTACAGCGAAGAGAACAGAAGAATGAGAGATACAGGCATAAACTGAAACAAGAAGTTCTGACTAAGTATAAGGAAAAAATTCTTCATTATGAGGATGATTTAGCACTGGAATAGGTCATTCAGAGAGGGTGTAGAATCTTTGTTCTAAGCAGTTCTCAAGACCTGGCTGGCAAAACCCCTCAGTAGCCCAGTCTGAATTCAGAGTGGACCCTGCTTTGAAGAGGAGGATGGACAAGAGACCTCCTAATGTCCCTTTCAACCTGATTGAATCTATCTGCAATTAGTATTTTACTTTGGACTAGGAGTTTGCTTCTGAAACTGATCAGACTGCCTACACCTGTGAGCTTCAGCTTGCACTGCCTAATTCTCTGAGAGTACACAAAATAAATTCCTTTGGGATGAAATTAACCTGAAAGGTGCACATCAGACACTAACGAGGAGTAGTCCAAAGAGAGAAAGCTGAAAGCATTCCCCTTTCTCCAAAACACCTAAAATGCGGGTGCTAGGTACTCAGTATTGTAGGTACTTGTATTGTGCCATGCTACCTGCTAATGTAGACGTTGTCATCTGAAGAGTTATGTTTTTTTCCATTTCAGCAGATGAAAAGGAACACTAGCACACAAACCCTACCTTTTTGGCTTTTTGATGCTGACAAACTTTGTCCAAGGATAGAAATGCATGTTACCTGCCTGCAGGACTCAATGTATAGATCCTCACTAGAGCCATGCAGAAGTCTTTTTGCCCTTCTTAACAGTTCCTGTGTATTCAAGACAAGATGAAGAAACAAAGCAGCCTTTTGTCCAACCCAGGTCCTCCTGCACTGGAGGATTCCAAATAGGAGAGAAGAGGAATAAAGAAATGTGAAGTGCAAGTCCACATCAAAGTCGGGTGACAGTTCATTCATTTTTTTAAACTTTTTGCTGGATATGATAGTTTGACAAACAGGAGTTATTTGAGAAAATTAAACGTGTTGGCCCACCCAACTGAAAATTCAACACAGAAGCTAGTATAACATGGTGTTTTGTAACTCCCTGAACAAAGGCCCACACAGCATCTCCAAAAACTTCTATAACAGGAAAATGCCTCCAACTCCCAAGAAAGCCACCTCTGTACACACAGGAATGATTTAACCCCATTAACAGAGGGACACCATTTCCTTTACAGTTCTCTTCAATATAGAACCCAATCATGCAAACGAGATACCTCCTGTGCATCTCAGTGGTTTTATTCTCTACACAGCTAGACACCAAGGCTGATTGTCTTATCTTACAAAGGAGGAAGGAAGACACCAGCCTGGCCACCAGCATTTCCTGAACATGGAGCTTCATAAGTCATCAGAAGTGAATGATCTGCAGGTTGTACACAGCGCAAGAGACCACCCTTCTCCTTACCGAGCCACACACTTCACAGAAGCAGCTGGACATGAAGCACCCCAGAAGAACACCACTTTAACAGCCATAGGTCCTTCCCTTTTGAAGGTTTACAAGATTACAAGATTTCTGAGCCCATACCAGAAAACCACATAAACCAATGCAAAGAGTATTTGTATTTTAAAAACAAACCAAAACAAACACCACATTTAAAATGTCTAACATTAATCTAAACTCATACTGAAAAATAAAAGCACAGGCCTCAACAAGTTGCAATCCGGATTAATATTTTATGAATTGGATCATACTCCATTTNAAAATAAAATAATATTTAAAAAATAATACAAATAAATCAGGATGTAACAGTGTTGCCAAAAAGCAATTATAACAAAAGCTCAAAACCATTAAAATTTAGAAATCAAAATTTCTAAGAAAGCAATGAGTTACTCATAATAATACTTGGCCAAATTTACATAAGACTGAATGCCATTTACTTAATTTATAAGACTATGAAGGATGACATTCCACTTCTAAGTGTTTTCACCATAGTATTGTAAAACTGTACATAACACAGATGCCTGTTTATTTAAATAGAACTGTAACAGAAACCTGGTGAACTAAAGTCAATAGTAGTAGGTCTCTAACATACATTTTCTCTTTTATTTTTCTATATGTTTACAAAAGTATGAGCCCTTGTGACTGCTATATATCTACCTAAAGTGCAAAACCAAAACAATTGCAGTGTAGGTTGTTTTGCACCGTTTTTGAAAGTATGGCTCCTACTTGATTTGGAAGAATGAACTCCAGAATCAGGAGAAAGTTTTTAACTGGAAACTAATGGAATCAGTGAGTGTACACTGTTACAAAGGTGGATTTGAAAGGAAGCATTCATTTTATATAACTAAAAAATTCTGTCTAGAAACAGCCTTGTAAGTAAGGTTATGAAATGCTAGATGGGAAAGTATAAAAATTGTGTGTGTATTCAAAAATCACATCCTTTAATACAAGTCTGAAACTTATATTTTACATAACTTCACCTAAATCTTTCTGCTTCTGAAGTTAGGAAATGCCAAGTGTAATTTTCTTACAGCTACCCATACTAATACAAGCCTATGAAATCAGAAATGGTTGCTGAACATTTTCAAACACAACAAAAATCAATTAATAGAAAAGAGATTCCAGTATATNAAAAAAAAACCTGGTCAGTTGATCATCGTATCTACTATACGGCCACCCTCCTTTACAAACTTAAAGGTAAACCTCTTTCTTACACAGAACTTACCAATGGCCTTTGTGTAATGTCTGGCTCCAAGTAACAGCTCTGGAGCTCTGTACCAGAATGTCACCACAACTGGATCCAGGTCTGCCAATGGTTTCAAAGGCGAGTTGAACAATCTTGCAAAACCCATATCAGCTGGGGGTAGGGGGGAGAACAAAA
>VZTO01007375.1:87857-130059 GCA_013400615.1 Syrrhaptes paradoxus | reverse complement strand
AAAAATCACATCCTTTAATACAAGTCTGAAACTTATATTTTACATAACTTCACCTAAATCTTTCTGCTTCTGAAGTTAGGAAATGCCAAGTGTAATTTTCTTACAGCTACCCATACTAATACAAGCCTATGAAATCAGAAATGGTTGCTGAACATTTTCAAACACAACAAAAATCAATTAATAGAAAAGAGATTCCAGTATATTATTTCCTTCTTAATGACTGCCACATGCTTTATTAAAATAAAGTTTATAACCACACGACTCAGGCTTATGATCTGCACGGGTAATTTGATTTTGGATAAAGACCACCACAGTTACCTGTGTTTCCCACCTTGACGCTGAATAGCCTTTTGCATAGCAAACCTTTGGGCCTCTATAAATATGGGCATTGATACTATTTATATAAAAATAATTAAGAACAAATACAATTTATATGTAACAATGTTATACTAACTAATCATAGTAGAAGTAAAAAGAACCCCGGCCACAGCCATTGCTCTATGTGCTTATTACTTTCTTGCTTCTTACAGGTGCTTTTATCTCACCAGATATCCTTGAAGAGCTTTACAAATGTCTAATAATATGTTTGGAATCTCTTAAGCTTGTAAATTTAGTGAATGAGATTTAAAATTGAACTAAATATTGTGCATACATACACACTCAAAGAATAATGAAGATTTGTTTCTATCTTATACTGAAGATGTAATTTTTAAAGTAAATCTTTAAAAATGTAAGGAAATTTTCTCAAAATGTTTACCTATTTTGACTCTTCCTCTTTCAGGACCTTCACCCATTACCAGAATGTTTGCTGGTTTCTGGAAGAAAAAAAAAAAAAAAAAAANAAAAAAAAAAAAAGCAGAATATGTGGTTGACCAGCCTTTGATGATTACCTTTGAGAATAATAAAATTATATAATTTATTTTATAATGAAAACATTTCTATAAACAGCCTTACATATAAGGTAATAAGGTATAAATATCCTTAGTCTAACACTACCATACCTTCATGTTTTGCTGACATTTAGTTTTTATCCCTAGTTACCAATTTCACAATTAGAAAAATAGTACTTTGACATTTCACAAGAAGAAATACAATATTTAATTAAATTTCTATTTTTACCAGAACGATCACACTGATTGGCAAGATTTTCTCCTACAGGAAAATTTAATACCAGGTTAACATTTTTGCTACATATTGACAACCTGGCAAGAACTACTTTTGCTAGTATAGCTTATTCAAAAGTATGCCTGCCAACTCTTGTTATGCAAACGCATAGACGAGAGTTGCTTTTGTTATCATCATATATAAGTACATTTTTAGAGCTGTGCTTGTTTTCAGTGTATGATAAAAACCACACTGGCAAAAGCATATTTTTTTCCACAAAGTTGATTTCATGCTATGAGAATTCACTTAAAACAGGAGGATACAGACAGCTACATCCACAAGCTTTTGACAGTGTAGGCAGCAGCTTTACAAGCAGAACAATCTGCAGTTGTTCATCATCAGCCACTTGTGAACCCCATATAAAATCTGCACATGACATCATGGCAGTTGTTCTGCAGCGAGGATCTAGGCTCCCTCAGACATCAATAGCCATTTCTTGGAAGCTTTTCCCCTATTGTGTTAACAGCTGTAAAGAAGTAAACAAGATTGAAAACATTGTGTCTCTTCATTCAAATCACTTAAAGTTTGAAAGCAGAGTTTTTGGAAGGATTATCCAAACATGAATTATATTTCATGTTCTCCTAATGCCTGGAGAGGTCTGCTTCAGCAGGATTTGTAGAAGAATCTAAAAGTCCAGAAAGCCAACATCAGAATCTCACTTAACTTCTCAGTTCTGAACACTTGCCACTGCTTACCTGAATTGAGACACTCAAACTAGTGCTACTAATTTGGCTCAAAATTGCAAATCCTTAGCTTTTTTGAAAAAAAAACAAAATAAACCATAAAAAAAAGAAACAAAAACCACTACTTCACCTATTTTGTTGCCTTCCTTTCCTACCTCACCCTCAGAGCTAGCCATTGCTTCTTCCCTGGCTCCAGCCACTGCCTCTCTTTCCAATCCTGCTCCAGATGTCATAGCCTCTTTTACTCCTCCTTTTTAAATTTCAGGATATTTCTCAACACCATCTCTGATTTCTCTTTCCCCAGCATATTTTTGGAACACTTCAAGAGGGGATACACACTCCCTTCTTGGAGAACACAGTTTTAATTGATCTTGAGTCAATGCTCACCAGCAAATCTAGGAAAGATAAGATGATGCTTGTGCTTAGCTAATATTTAATGATAATGAAATCAACACTTCAAGGCAACTGGTCAAACTCTGGGTTTACATTTATGTATTACCCTGAACTGAATATTCTGAAGAACAGAACAATTCCACCCTACATATTCAGAAACCAGGCAGCAAGTGAAGCATGCAAGTTTGCACTACACTTCACCTCTTTTAGAAATCACACAGCGAAAACTGTCCCATCTTCGTGACCCTCCTCTGGACTTGCTCTAAGTAGTCTAAGAGGGCCTCTAATAGGGCCCCCAACATAAGAAGGACAAGGACCTGTTGGAGCAAGTCCAGAGGAGGGTCACAAAGATGGTCAGAGAGCTGGAGCACCTCCCCTATGAGGACAGGCTGAGAGAGTTGGGGTTGTTCAGCCTGGAGAAGAGAAGGCTCCGAGGAGACTTAATAGCAGCCTTCCAGTACCTGAAGGGGCTACAGGAGAGATGGGGACAAACTTTAACAGGGCTTGTTGCAACATAACAAGGGTTAATGGTTTGAAACTAAAAGAGCATAGAGTCAGGCTAGATATTAGGAAGAAATTTTTCATTGTGAGGGTGGTGAGACACTGGCACAGGTTGCCCAGGGAAGCTGTGGATGCCCCATCCCTGGAGGGGTTCAAGGCCAGGCTGGATGAGGCTTTGAGCAACCTGGGCTAGTGGAGGGTGTCCCTGCCCATGGCAGGGGGGTTGGACTAGATGACCGTTAAAGGTCCTTTCCAACCCCAACCATTCTATGATTCTATAATGTCTGAAACAAATTCTACTGTCATCCATAAGATGAAGAAAATAGGGTTTTAGGTAGAGGTAGAGGGCCCAAACAGCAAAGAGATCAAAACCTGACACATGCTTAGAGTAAGTCATGTCTCTTTCCTGAGAGGTCAGAATTTCATTCAAGAAAGTTTGAGAAGCCTTGCTTAAAATCATTAACTAACTCCTTAGCAAAGGTGGAGGTAACTCAACAAGGACTACACTTCTGAACCAGTTACATCCCAATTAATACTCTATTTTCCTCAAACTCTCCCCTTGCTGGGAACATAAAACACCAGCTGGAAGGCCAAGCGATGCTGCTGCATTGCCACCTATCTAGTTGCTATAGAAACAACAGAAACAGTAAAAGCTTTGAGTCTCTCATTTAAGATCAGCTATAAAAATGAACAGAGAAATCCCTGCTGAGAAATGCAGTTGAGGTTTGACTGTCTAAAGAATATCTGCAAAAAGAGCAAAGTCAATGGCAATAAATGACTGGAGCAAAAATCTTAAATATCTGCCAAAAAGGATGCAGATGACAATTTAATGGGTTCTTTACAAGTAATAAGCATGGATCATGTATTTACTTTTCTACATCAGTGGGAAAATGGGAATAAAGCAATTAACAGATCTTAGTGGGAGAGAAATGTAAATGTTGGGCAAAAAAGTATGTTTTCATAAATATTAGAAGTATCACGAATGGGACTCATATCGACAACCATGTTACCTTAATCAATATGTTTCTGATTTAAATATTTAGACAGTAGATTAGAATAAAGGTTGAAGGAAAAGAACCACCTATGGTCTTGAAAGAGCATAATGGGTCAAAACAGGAACAACAGCCTAACAATAGATGACAATACTTTAGTTTTAATGGTTATTGTTGTTATCTCCTCAAGTACAGCAGTGACACAATTCTTAAGAGATTTGGTGCAGAATTACTTTCCTGTGAGAAAACGTCCATAGGGACATAACCCTTTCCATACACCATTCTTTATTGTTTATATCCAAACAAATGTGTTTCCCTTTTGGAATGTATCACTCCACAAAGAATAATCTGAAATTAAGAGGCTTCTATTGTAAAAGAGATTGGAAGCCTTCTAGATAAAAGCTCTCCCCACAATTAAAGAAACTGGCTTGTGGTGAGGTCTTTTCAAGTCTCTGAAGGGGCTAAGAGCAATCGTGAACAGCACCGTGTTGATGCACAGATGTGCTTTCAATTCAGAAGCCAAAACAAGAGCAGTGGTGATTTCACTGGAGCTTTCCGCACCCTGTTCCACAAATGACAAAGGTCCTAAATGAGCTGACAGTGTCCCACTCCACAAACATTGTTCAAAAGACAACTGAGCCTTTAAATTCAAGATTAAGAGCGAGAAGCAGAAATTTGCAAACGAAGCTTTTGTTCTTCTCATCTGCAAGGAAATGTAGCACTTTCCTGCCTTAAGTCTATGCTATTCAAACCCAGACGTTGTCTTCAGATCAATATACTGGCATACTGGTACAAACACTTTTGATAACAATTGATCTAATTAATGGAGAATTTTAAAAAGAAATTGTTCTTTAAAGATTTTATTATGCATTGCAACCCTCCACATTATTATCACTTCCATTGGAATTACTTCCATTGAAAATACATACAGAAAAACTGTCATCACCATGTCCCTCTCCTGCTTTAGAAAATCACTTGGTCAACATTTGTGTAGTGCTTCAGTATCAGAAAAAAAGTATACCATATAGAGTAAAACATCTTCATGGAGCTCTTGGAACGGGTCCAGAGGAGGTCCACAAAGATGATCAGAGGGCTGGAGCACCTCTCCTATGAAGAAAGGTTGAGGGAACTGGGACTGTTTAGCTTGGAGAAGAGAAGGCTCCAGGTAGACCTTATTGCAGCCTTCCAGTACCTGAAGGAAGACTATAAACAGGAGGGGGAGCGACTGTTTACAGGGGTTGATAGTGACAGGATGAGGAAGAATGGTTTCAAACTAAGAGAGGGAAGATTTAGGTTGGATATTAGATGGAAATTATTCACTGTGAGGGTGGTGAGGCACTGGAACAGGTTGCCCGGAGAACCTGTGGATGCCCCATCCCTGGAGGGGTTCAAGGCCAGGCTGGATGGGGCCCTGGGCAGCTGCTCCAGTGGTTGGCAACCCTGCCCACAGCAGGGAGGTTGAAACTAGATGATCTTTAAGGTCCTTTTCAACCCAGGCTATTCTATGATGCTATGGTCTTCACATCTGCTTCTTTTTAGAAGCCTTATATATTGCGAACTCATACTACAGTCACTGTTCTGATTACACAACACACTTTCAACTTGGGTTTTTGTCAGCTGTTATCCTTAACTTTACAAAAAACTCCACCCTATTTCATTATATTTTTTGCCTAGATTTATAATTCATACGATTTTCTTCTACTGTTTCCCTCCTCTGTTGAAAGTATTGACCATGTAAAGCAAAACCACTAACAAATCCCGTCAAGATATTTATCATTTCATCCAAATCAATAATGTTTCTAAATATACTATCAAACTGAGCAAGGCCAAATATAAACCTGATTACTACAAGACATGATCTAAAAAGGCAGTAAAATCACAAGGAATGCAAAATGCTTTGAAATATTAGATCACTCAACTAAATTCAAACTCATTGAAATCTGAAAAGGATGAAAAAAATCAGAGCAAACACATTAAGTAAATATATGACAACACAGGAAGCAAGGAGAACCACAAAAGGCTTTTATAGCTAAATTGAAAAAAAAGTCCAAAAGTTACTATGCAATAAAAAATGAAAATACAAATACGTACACGTAAAATTTTACAGTTAAGTGTCACCAGACTGTTCCCTTTAAAAATTTTCAAAAACATGCTTAATTATCATTAGAGGAACATCAGTGATAACAAAAACATTTGAAATCGTATTCATAGCATGTAGGAAATTAATTTAATGCATATAAACATATTAATCAATATGGTAATAATTAACACATACTAACAATTATTGTATTTCCACTCTTGCTTCTTATAAAAAAGAATTTTAAAATGAGATGTATACAGAATTAATAAAGACATGGAAATATGTGCCATTATTTGAGAGGAAAAAAACATTTTGCATAATTCTGAGAGATGGAAACTGGATATACATAAACCATTATGTCAGATTATGTTAAAAACTTACGTATTTAATAACTGTTGCACTGATATGGTCGAAATAGTCATTAATTCCAGATACCAGAAATTCTAATAGCAACTAGAAGTGCAGAATTTACCTCAGGCTCTGAGACTGAGAGTAAAACGTACTACTAGCTACACGTAGGAACAAACAGTACAAAAGATATCTGAGATATTTCTTTGGAATGCCTCAGATAAAGATGTTGGTTGAACACACTCCTTGGCTGTATCAGTTACACGTTGAGAGGGGAAGCATACTGTTTCCATACCAAAGGGAGCTATCTAAGGAACCTTCTCATGTTTATATATTCTTATAAAACGTTTCTATGCACAGAAAACAAAAGTAAAGGAAAGCAGAAATACTCAAACTACGCCTATAGTGCAGTCACAGATCCGCACGAACTAAAACAACAAGACAGACCCCGAAATAACCTGAAGGCTATCTAGCCTACAACAACAGCAAAGATGGGACTACTCAGGCTTCATTACAGACTGATTTAAACCAGCCCACAGCTCTGAATACTTCTCTGGAGAATCAGTCAAAATCATACCATGTCGGGGTTGGACGGGACCTCTGGAGGTCATCTGGTGCCGATCCGGCTCAGAGCAGGGCCAGCTTCAAAGTCAGAGCCCACTCTGAAGCAGCATCAGGCTGCTGAGCGTCATAACCAAGGGAGCTGCAATGCTCCGAGGACGGAGGTTCCTCAGCCTCTCTGGTGGGCAACCCCTTGCACTCTCTGACCACCCTCCTGACAAAAAAGTGTTTCCACCACCTCATCAAAATGTCTCTTGTTGAGACCTGTGTCTGTACCCTCTTCTGTATACCTCTTCAAATGGCTTCATCTTCTCCAGAACCTCCCATCAGGCAGCTAAAGGCCACTCTGAAAGCGCTGCGTGCTGGTGTCCCAGCGCCGTGGCCGTAAAGCTGATGCAAGCAAAGCTGTCTGTCACCCTCTTACACGCCTATTGCACCTCTGGCTGAAGTTACATAGCTATACATTCAGCACTGGAAAGACATCTTTGAGATGACAAAGTCAGCCTAGGTGACAAGTCCAAACACACTCACTACAAATGCATTTTACCATGGGAAGACAAACCTTTCACCCCACTTACATTTGAAGCAAATCATATATAATCCCACACAGACAAGCTACCCAGTACGTTCTAGTCAAGTTGCTATGCCCATATTGCCAAGCCACTCTTATGAGAATGAAATCGGTGGTCAGGTGGAGTATCCATGCCTCTGTTTTACTTCATTTTTCATAGGTTGGATGTTCTCTTGAGAGGTAATTAAGCATATACCTCAAGTGACATTAATTAAATTCACTTCCCTCAGTCCTATCCAGGCACTCCCCAGAAATGGCCAAAACATCCATGTTCCTTATAAGAATGCTCTGCTTCAAAAACAATTTGAAACAATGGTTTCTTAGGCAATTACTAAAAAATATATTTAATTTATAAACTCAAGGTGTTTGATCATTGTTGAAACAGGAAAAGACTATTTGCCAAGCTCTGTTCCCTGGTTAATCAATGGATAATATAGTTGCAGTTATAGTCACTAGAAAATGGACTGCAAACACAAGGTGAATACGAAATAAGAGTCATCACAATAGGAGAATATAATTCTGGGCTACATAAAAGTTCAGAAATGAAACAATCTTCCTTTCACAGACTATTTCTTTCAGGTTTCTTATGGCTGACAGAGCATTAAATTACTGCGAAACAAAAATGAAAACTTCAGACAACTTTGGATGCTGGGTATCACTTCTATTATAATAATCTTCACAATGTGCCAGTGTACCAGTGGTTTCACCCCAATCAATGACATTGCAGTTCAAGTGAAAAAGAATGAAAAAAACCCCCTCACATTAGGAGAATGCCAAAACATTTGACGCAAATTAAATTTTATGTTGCTATGCAACATTATCCAAAGCCTTCTGCTGGTGCTAGTACTGTAACAGCATATTTGAACTTAAAATGTTACATGCAACCTTGAGAAGGACAAAGAAGGGGGAAGACGGAAACAAACAGAAAAATATGATCATAAATTATCAACAAAAAATAAAATGTCATAAAGCAAATGTTTAAAGAATACAGTGAATTCACATTGTCCCTAGGATTTTCAACACATTACAGTACACATTCCAGCAAAACTCCCACGAAGCCACTCAGTAACCATCTAGGGCCTCGTCTTTAGACCTTGCCTGGGCAAGACAAGGGGCAAGTCAGATTGCTCAACCTCTGCCACTTCATTTCTGAGCAGTGAAGATGTGCAGGCCCACCCTGCAAGGGAACAGAAAAGAGACTCACCTCAGAAATCATTTAGAAGAATGTTCTGCTTTTTAATATATTACAAAGAGGAAATGGAGGAATAAATTTCACTCCACAAAAGCCCAGGCAAACTGTTCTGATGTTGGGGCTTCAAGAGACATCCTGAACACCCCAAGATGTGGCAGTCAAGCCAAGCCTATGCGTCTCTGCCAGCAAGTCCCTATTACTCTTCACACATGATCTTTACTCAGAATAACCACCCAAAGGCAAATAAACTGCGAAGATATCTGCCTGTGCGAAACATTACAAACACTTTCTTCACCTTTTTAAAGGCAAAAGCTAAGAGACAGCAAGTCTGACGGAACACTAACGTGAAAAAGCCTATGACTCCACTAACCTTGGGACTAGAATTTGAGGATGGGGGAATGATATGTTCACCTGTTCCTGCTGTTGGAACTCTCTGCTTATTTGCATTACTTTGTTTCTGTTACAGCAGTGTGAAAATTAGATACAACTGCTATATCTGATAACTCTTTGGAGTTGCAGCACTAAATTCCACCCTTGTCAAATCCTGGTATTTGTTTTATACAATATCCTGACTACTCCTCCCAGGTTAGGAGGGTTATTAAGACAGGAGGATGAAGCCTCTACCCAATCAAAGGAGACTGCTGACACTGCCATAAAACATTTTGTTAATTGCCTTTCACAAAGTCTCTTTGGCAGTAAAACTCTAATACCTCCATTCCCCTGAGAGTCTGGTAGAGTGAAAGAATTAACGAAGCTTTTGTGACTGCAATAAATAATATAGTACCAAGCAAATAGATCTAAATGTAACCCGTTCTCATTACAAATCAGCTTCTGCTTGGATAGCTTAGATTGACTGAATTAGGTTGTAATATTAAAGGTCCTTCAATGGAAATTTCAAAGGAGGAAAAGAATAAGAAAAAGAGAGCATGGTTACCTAGAGAGGTTACTTCCACGTTGAGCAGGTCTTAAGAGTCCCTTTTTATCTCCACACAGACATGGAAATATAGCTTAAGGGACTCAGAACCATGCAATACCTTTCTTTTACTATTATTTTAGGGTATAAACTTTTGGTAAGATTTAGAAAAGCAATAAATACATTAAGTTTTACAGGATTTTAACAATCAAAGGTTTATGTCTAGTAACATTGCATATTGTTTAATTAGCTCTTGTCAGTTTATTACATACACTATTTTGCATCATAAAGCTGTATTATTCATCCATTTTTTACATATGCTCTTTTCCTATGCTTATAATCTGAAGGGAAAAAAAGACGAGACCCATCTCTCCTCCCCACTTCTTTCATGCTGAGCCTAAAGACTAGAAAATCTAGTCCTTATGACCAATTTAAATGTATGTTATACTATAGCATCAACCTCTTTTGTGTAGAAATAACTTAGAATGTAACCCCAGTCTTTCTATAATCCTTCCCAGAGTATCTTCTTGATAGCTCTTGGCTTCCAATATTTGCAGGGATAAGTTACATATCCCTTCCTCGCCATGATTTGTCCAGCAGACAAGTCTTCAGGCTTCAGGAAGAAATTTGGACCACAAATGGATCATAACGTCTCAGACTCACCATCCGCTTACCACGTTCTAGACAATGGATCGGTTGAGGCAGGACCACCTCACATAGCTTTCAGTGGGAAAAAAAGCAAGTACGGACTGCAAAGTGAGCAGATGCACAGAGTGCCACTGCTCAGCTGATGTTTTCATTACAAAGTTAAGCAAAACATACCCTTCAAAATCCATCCGAACAGAAACTCCTTCCCTGGTTTATCACCATCACTCTGTTCACCCCAGGCATCCATCCCTCAGTCAGTTCATGCTGAAGCTATTCCCTCACTCCTCAGTTTCCCGAATTTTGGAGGATCTCCAGGACCATTCAGGCTCTAATTTTTAAGGAGCCGAGTTCCAATGGTCAGATTCTTTAGCAACAGTTCTATTTTGAACCCAGTCTTGTATCATAAAGTTGGAGAAAAATGCTTCTCCTAGTGTCTCCATCTGAAGAAGCAGCTATGAAGTTTCAAAAGCAACCAGTAAACGCAGTCTGCCCGGGGGCATGCTACAACTGTGGTAACAAATGCTCCATCTCATTTCCACTGTTATTCAGCAGTGCAGTTGTT
Organism: Syrrhaptes paradoxus; assembly: GCA_013400615.1. Classification (NCBI taxonomy): domain Eukaryota; kingdom Metazoa; phylum Chordata; class Aves; order Pterocliformes; family Pteroclidae; genus Syrrhaptes; species Syrrhaptes paradoxus. Next base: position 119,451 of record VZTO01007375.1, on the reverse strand, counting down.
TCTCAACATTAACCAGGAGAGCAGAACAACCGTGCCCCTTACAGCCAAGTTCCCAGTGGCCGGTATGCTCTGTCCCTGTCCCAGCAGCCTGCTCTTGTGCTCCAGCTGCTCGGTCGTGGCTGGGGCTGCAGTGGTTCCTTTGCATCAAAAGGCACTAAGGAGATTTTATGAGGGAGTGAACCTAACAGGAGACACGACAAAACATTTTTTTGCTATACTGTGATACCACTATTCAGTCTTAGACTTCATTATCACCAAGTTAGTAAAAGCCCAACACAATATGATGATCCTCTTAAGTCTTTTTGTTCTACATGAACAAAAAAAGTTAGGCAGAGGTAACAAAACATATTCTTAGAGATAGACTCATAAGTTAGAATATTTCTACTTGTTTTCCAAAGCCTGGAAGAGATGTATTCATTACCTGCCAGTTTTAGATACTCCCACACATAAATGAGATGAAGAGATACCATGGAGCACATCTGCTTGTGTTTACATTAATGATGACTTCATAATGTTTCCCAATACAATGTCATTTTAATGCGTGCACTCTGTAAAATTTAGAAGAATGCTGCACTCCCTTTCTGATCATTTTATCAGTAAATGCTATGGAAAGGAGCTTAATGTTCAGCTGGCATTCAAATTTTTATGGTACTCCTCTAGTACAAACTCCAATCTTCACTAGAGCACAAGTCCAGTCTGACAAGATCTATATGCTCTAAATCTGAACAAAGAACTGAAGTCCTAGCACTTAAATGAATACCAATTCAGAATCTTAAAACAATTTGAAACTTTCTCATCAAGACAATTCTTCAGATAAATTAAAAGTCATATATGCTTAGGCAGATTCTCCACCAATTCAAACTAATTTTCTAACAGGCCAGGCAGGAACAAGCATAAACCATTGAAATCCAGAATGTATTTTCTTTAACAACCATAAACAACTGAGAGTTACAGATCTAGAATACTGCTGTTCCAAACGTGAGTGACCACTACCTACACAACAACCCAATTCAAGGACTTTATCGTTTACTTCTTCAACCCTTCTTGTATGCAAAGGGCAGAATGGGTAAAGCGCTGAGCAAACGGCTCTTGCTTTGGAAAGCTCGGAGTTCGGGAGGCCAGGACGGTAACAGGACACAGGGGTAAATGCAGAGCGGTGCACGCTGTGTAGGGAAGAAACTGCAATTGCATAGACAGGGCTTGGGGGTGTGGTGTCAGCAAGGGAGAGAACTTGGGAGAATGGTCATCAGCAAAGTTCTTTCAAGCAAAGACTGACCCATAAAACAACGGAGCTGGCAGAAGTGAGAGACAGAGACAAAGGGAAGTGTCTGCAGCCACACGCAGTGGGTGGAGGCTGGGAAAGGGATATGAGCAACAGGAAAAAATCAGCTCAGAATACAGAGGTTGAAAACCTGAACTTGGTGCAAGAAAATAAAAACTATTTAAAGTTAAGATTTAATACATCAGTTAAAAAGTTATGGAGACCACAAATTATCTTTTAAGAGTCTCAAGCATTTATCCCAGTTACTCAGCTGCTGTATGCATCGTCCCAGACAGTTAAGTTTTCTTGTCTTGGAAAAGAAAAATATTTTGGTTACTCAGATACCATAGTACTTACACAGTTTGATGACTATTGATTTGTTAAGTTGGGATTTTTTTTTCTTAAATAGAACAGTTTTACTTTGTAGAATGGCATTTGCAATTTGTGTTTGAATATCAACAGCCACAGTGCAAGACAAGCTGGCAGCAAAGGCTGGAAGGATTGTTGTGTACCCGGCCGTCCCGGGCACAAGAAGTTTTTTTCCGTTCCCATAACTGCTTCTGCAGATTCCAGGTTTTCACTCAGAAAAACATCACCCCTGCTTTTACTATAATACTTCCTTATCCTGAAGAGTCTTTCTTTCTGCAGAATACTTTGTGGTCATTCATTTCAAAACAGCACCTCCAAAATTTCAAAATAAAGATTCTGCAAATACTGAGGCAAAGTATCCTGGACACAACCAAGGAAGATTCATAACTCCACACAGTCACTTTAGAGCTGTAACACCGCTCCCTCCTTTCCATCTATGAATCTCTTACTAGCAACGAGAAGGTGTTTGAGGGCAAAAATTTTGCAAGAGTTTAGGCAAGAGTTTATTCTTGAACCTAAAAACCCGGGCCACAAAGAGCTCACACGGCACTTGGATGCTAGTGGGAAATGCCTGGAGCCCTCATACCTTTGCTCGAATAACCAAATGCAGTAGGCTTAGTATTTCTCAACAGCATCAACAAGGTATGAGATCCCACCTAAAAAATTATTTAGATATACCCCTGTTAAACAGTCATGACTACACTCAATATTTCCTACAGGCATTTTCACGTGCGGACTAACACATTTGAAGTAGCCTTAGAAATTTGTGCAGCTAAATGAACAAATTAATCAGGCGAAACGAGTTGTCAGCACCTCTGCTAACATGCAGGTAACTGCCATCAGCACATTCTTACGGTGCAGTATCCTAAACAACTTGCTCCTTTTTGTGAGGGAATAAAGGTATCTCCTATTTACTGCATCATACTGCTGGTAAAACCATGCCCACATGCAGGTACAGCAGCTAAAAAGGCGTTGAGTTCCTACTCTCACTTGCACTCACAGTAAAGTTGTCTCTATTAAAAAAAAAAAGTTTATACTCTGACCTGCAAGTCTCAGATTAAGAGGCTTCTCAGTTCAGAGACTACACGTGACAAGGGCAGCAGGAGCAGGGCAGCGGAGAAATCTCTTTAGATTAATAATGAGTTTATCTGTCTGCCCCAACCTCTTACTGTGTTTACTAAGTCAATACAAGATTGAGGCAATGACATTTTGTTAAATTCATGATTATTCTGTTAAAGCTTGCATAATATTTTATGGAAGCTCTACAGCCTTCAAATTTAAAATAACCCAGGTAAGAGACAGAAGAGTGTTTATATCGAGCATATTTCATATAGTGACTTGAAGTGTTCATAGAAATTACTATAGTTTATTAAAAGTTGCACATTAGCCAGTAAAACATCAATCTTCTGTCCTAAAACTGTCTTGAGTTGTAAATGTAAACAGAAGAAAAAGAGATGCTGGAACAAGCTATGAAGGCAATCGGGCCACAGTTTACATAAGAAGCAAGTCATTTCTTCATTTCCTTTCTTCAGAAGTGTAAGAACTTTTTGGGGAAAATAAGTACATTAAATATATTTATTCTGCCATGTTTAGTGTAATGTACTGCTACAACATGACATTTCAGATTCTAAAAGTTTGTTTCTTTAGTATATTGCTAGCATCTTCATTTTTATTTTACTACCTAATAAAAATGCATCAAGGGACAATTATGTTAACAGATGCTTTCATGAACAAATACATTAGGGATTAGTATTACTTGTCCTCATTAATGCAAACAGAAAAGCAGTTCTTGGCAGGATATAAACAGGTGATGCCCAAATACGTTTGGTAGCCAACTGAAGACAAGGCGTGGGAGTTTGATCATTAACCACTTTTGAAAATCAAGCTCTTTCCAAATGACATATGCAGCACAAAACCAAAACATCATTAAGTCATCTTACAAAAATTTAACCTAACACATTATCGATTCTTTATTTATCCACTTGCTCACATCTCTGGAGTTCTTTGCAACACTTTTCTAATAGTCCTATAGCAAGCATCAAGACCCCTCTTACATTGAACCGAAGTTGCTGTACTGTATCTAACACCATGTGGAAGAGCTAGGTAGTTACTGACTCGGAATGCCTACAGCCAGTTCTCAGTAACAACTATTAAAAAAATTTTCAATGAATCAACAATCAAGGCAGATTCTGGACTGAAGTCTGTGGTTGAAGATTATCAGGCGTTTACAAACTTGCTGTGCAAAATAACTGCAAGTTAATCAACCATGATATGGGATCGGCTTGACACTTCCAAAAAACTCGTAGTCAGGAACACATATACTTGCAATAATATACACAACAACAACTTTTCTGGAAAGTTTTTTTGTTTGGTTGGTTGGTTTTTTTAAAGTGTAAGGAACAAAGAGTGATCTGCTGTTAAAAAAAAAAAAAAGAAGAAAAGCTTGCCAACCTCAAAATGGATAACAGCCCTCTTTTTATTTTATCAAGGATTTTCCCAATAATCTCCAAATGCTTTACAAGAATTAGATATAAACTAAGACATGTGAGAACGATAGACTGTAATAGCTTAAACATACATGACTATGATCACACTATTCATTCTTAAGCCTACTAATGGAAGTGAAAAGCTAGGAGGCATAGGGAAAGAAGACTTGGTACACATAATTTTGAGTGGGAAAACACAGAAAAGCTGTTTCGGGAAGCAAAAGCCTTAAGAAAAACACTCTCAAAATCTCTGGAGACAGAACCACCACAGCAGGGACCGTTACCTATTTAAGAATCTAGAGACCCATAGGTTTTAATGAAATTTGTTAATTAGCACGGTACTTTTAACAAGACACTAAAATAAAGCAGGGTCACTCCACCTGGAATGAATAAGCTTTTCCCCCGCTTCGTTGGTCAGTTGGTCAAAGTATGAAACCTCGTGTTCCACCTGGTACCAGCCACCGCAGAGCTCAAAGCTGCCAGGGCCAAAGGGAGGAGCAATAGTTCAGGTGGTGAAGATGAAGAAAGAGGCACACTTCAGGAAAGTCAAAGCTGAGTCAAGGTTATATGAGTGATGTTAAAGAGGTGGCAAAAGGCAGATGAGCAGATATGGGAACGTGGGCTGAGGAGCAGGAAGTTGGAAGCAAATGAAAGATTTGCGTCAAGAAAGAAAACAGAGAAGAGTTGTGAAGAAGGCTCTACGTGCCGAAAACAAAATAGTTCAGAACTAATTATAATATTTTTCAATTCAACAATTATGCCCTTTTTAAAAATGTAAAACAACCTGCACAGACATGCAGTAGCTGCGATACCGCCAATTCCTGAGAAACGTCCTGTGACTCATGCCAAAACCATGAGCATGTTAAAGGGTGGCAGGTCAAGGTGTCCTAATTTTTTTTTTTTAATTAAAGAACTCTAAATGCATAGTGCACTTTCAAATAAAGACATGATTATCCTTACTACAGCAAATTTGTCCCAATTTACCAAGAAAAATGTTTATGTTTCAGTGCTTGAGGTTTATGATTTACCTCACTGTTGCCAATAAGTCCTTGGATGTTCTCACTGAACATCAGGTGCTTAAAATGCAAATAAACTCCCTGTGGGAATTTTTATTTTATTTTTTCAAACTGTACAAATGGGCTAGGTGCTCAACTCCTGTTCTTCAAAGCCAGATCATGACTTTTGAAAAACCTACTGTGCATCAAAAGGAAAAACCCCTATCTTTCAGAACATACCATCAAAGCACTTTCTACTCCCTGCCACTCTGTCCCATGCTTTGCATGTGCTATGCCCATCAGCTGAAATTCTTCTCTATAGTTGCAACATCCATTTTGAAAATAGTCACATTGCAAACTTAGGACCAGGGTCAAAGTCTAAGAAAGCTTTATTAGAGACAATAATATATTTAATACAGATTTAACAGCTGGAATGTCCCTCCTATTAAAAATCCAAAGCTATTAAGTCATTTGACAACTTGAAATCTGATGTTAATAAGACGAAAAGAGATACCGACACATACACGCACCCAATTTTGAACACAATTTTTTGTAAGACTGAAGTGGTTCTACATACTAAAGACTAAACTAGACATGCTCTGTAGGAGGACTGTACCCAAAAGGCTGAATTGTTCTACAAGCTCAACCTACGAGTACCAGTGAGAAAAAAAAAATACCATAAAGTCATTACTATATTGACATTTTAGTGACTAGCATTTTAATGAAATTATCCTCAGAAACAATGTAAGGCACTTGGAAATTAACGCAGTAGCTGTCCAGTTTTATTGATGGTACATTAGGCAATTTTATCTCGCTCTCATTAAGGAGAGAGATATCAAAGTACTACGCATTTTCTGCAGGATAAAAACACGCAGGTGAGCAGTTACTACAAAGCAACTAACGCAGAGTAAATCCACACCCTAGACTGCCTTGCTGGAACTTGTTCATATAGCCATACCCTTAATTTTATTTTTAGTTTTTCTACTGTATTAAATTAAAACTACCTAAATACTGAAGAAGGGTTCCAAGTCAAAGAAAAAAAGCAGCTGTACAATTTCTGCCTCTAGCAGTCTGCACTGCCTCTCCACTGGAGATAATCACCCAAGACAGCAGACGGTCACAGTGAACAGGCACTTCTGCCGCAGCCCCCCAGCCCACTTTAGCACCTCAGCAGGAACAAATATACCTTTGGCAAGGGCAAAAGTCAGCAGCGAGACCACGGGATGGGACAGTCGCAGCAGGGAAGCAAACTCGCCCCACTGACTGCGTGGCACCCAGTGCAGCAGGGGCAGCACCACTTCACCCTGGCACAGCTGAATCGAGCACCGCTCAGTTCTCAGACCACTCAGAATAGCCACAAGGACGTTTAACGCAATTTAGTTAATCTATTTCAACAGTCAATGTAGATTTTCCTATTGTCGCCCTGTACACCACCCCAGAGAGAGGGAAAGAGGAAGATATAGCATCTAGTATTTTTCCAATTAAGCAAAAAGAAAAGTTGTAAGAGAGGAGAACTGTGGGGATTAGTAGTTCAGTAAACCACGTTATAAAGGGATATATATCCCTACAGACAGGGATAAAATAAGCATCAAAACTTCCACCTTGCAGAAGGAGAAAAAACATGAAAATGAGATAAACTAGAAAACAGCTCAATTTGTTTAAATTTTTTTTCAAACTTAACATGGTACTTGCAATATACAGGCATTTTTATGTGACATAGAAAAGATTACTCTTAAGACCCCTAAAAGATTCACTACCACTGCAAGCCCTTCCCACCCCACTGCAGAAGCTGACACCCAAAGAACAGCAGCTTTCCACCAGAGCAAGGAGACACACATGGAGAAATAAGCTTCCGAGTAAATCTAGTGTCCCAGCAAACAGCAGCGGCCAGCCACAGCACAGCTATTTCTGACAGTAAAATCAGTAAGAAGCCACTTTAAAATTATTATACTATCCAGATAACCAGAATTTCAAGCACACACATTACCCAAAAACCTAAATGGGTCTGCAAGTCTCTTGGTTTTAACTATCAAGTATTCAAAATATTTCCTTGATAAGCAATCAGTTTTAGGGTTGAGACTGGAATTCACATCCTGAATTTCAAGGAGCATGACCAACTTTAAACATCCCATTTAAGAGACTTCACTGCAGCTGAGCTGGCAAGCAGCTAATCACGCTTGCAGTTCAACAGCCACAAAAATAATTTTCATAGCATTAGAAGTCAATATCAGCTCATCAAAATGCAACCTACTGGAGTTTGCACTTAATTCATAATTCTAACAATCATAATCCACAACTGTTACATCAAAAGGCAAATCAAAGTAAAAATGTACAAGCATGTTTCATGGATTAAAGAAAAACATAGAACAGAAGACACACTTGTGAAAAACCCACCCTTTGGCAACAACTACAGCATAAGGCAAAATGGTTTCAAAAGCCAAAATCCCTCAATTCCAAGGGGAATTTCAGGAATGCAAAATATTGTCTACAGAATTATCTTCTTAGACATGAGTTATGTTTGAGAACACCAGCTACACAGAACATTATCATGCCAAATTTTGTGACTTGGGCTCAATATTTAAGCTATCAGAATAAGCAAGTGTAAACTCTTAGTACCACCTTACTTCATTTTTGCTACTTTTTTTTTTTTATTTTAGGCAAAACTCTTAAAAAAATCAGAAGAGGTTGAATAGAAATAAACTACNATTTTTCACTGTGAGGGTGGTGAGGTACTGGAACAGGTTGCCCAGGGAAGCTGTGGATGCCCCATCCCTGGAGGGGTTCAAGGCCAGGCTGGATGAGGCTTTGAGCAACCTGGGCTAGTGGAGGGTGTCCCTGCCCATGGCAGGGGGGTTGGAACTTGATGATCTCTAAAATCCCTTCCAACCCAAACCATTCTATGATTCTATGATTCTACTACAAAACCAACCAAAATTTATATTCAAAGTTTATTAGTCCAGTAGGAACTAAAGCATCGTGGGAGGGTAAGGGGCTAGCTTGAAGGTGGTAGAGAGGGGTTGAGAATGCAAAACCATCATCTCAATAAAATAAAGATTTTTCAGATGCCATAAACTTACTTAAACAGAACAAAAGTTTTTCCGCACTGCTTTTTACTACTTTACAAAGTGGCACAGAAAGGTTCCTGAACTGCCAGGGATACGCTTCTACAAGCCACTGAAAGGAATTTAAAAGGTAATCACGAGCTGTGCTCTAACACCACTGAGAAACTGAACAAAGTGGAACACAGGTCAAAACACTGGTCATATATCCATATGGGCTTTAGCTTCCAGAGGGCAGGAAAAAGACCAGAAAAGAGAAAGAACAGTTTAAAAAAATCCTGTTAGTAGAGAGAATTGCTATAGAGAGAACTGTACATGTTTCAGACTGACTGCTTGCATGATGATAAGCCTTTCTTGACTGGAAATCTCTGCTTCACTGTTAATATGGAAAAAATATTATAAATGCTTTTACCAGTTGTTCAGACATGACGAAGGTTTGTTCTTGTATTTATTAGAATACCTTGAAAACTTAATTCCAAGGTGTTTTAACATGAAATTCGTAAGAAAAAGTATAAAACTATCATAATGCTCTCTAAAGATGAATTTGAAGATATAATGGCCAGTTTCTGAGAGGACCACTTCACATAGCTGGTCACTTCACGGACTGCATAAAGGATTTCCTTCATTTTCTTTAACTGATTTAACTGTCGTATTTGGACTTACAGCTCCAGTAAGGCTGATGATTTCTGAAACATCAGCCAGAAAGCAGAAAGGACAGAGGTTGGAGAAGAGGCCCTGAGCTAAGCCATGAGTGAAAGAGCAGCTGAACAGTCATTTTCTACAGCAGAGACCAAGTTCACACATAACAAAACCAAGTAATAAACTAACATCCTTTGCAGCTTCCTGCATCACTGATCAAAGACGCTTCATTTAAACGCACAACAACCTGCAACGTTATCTTAGAGCAGTCATAACTACAGTTTGCTTGCAAATGGAGAGAAACACACAAGAGGAAGCTCAAGACAGCAAACACCACAAAGAACAAATGCAGTGTTTTCATTTTTTTTCTTGAATATTTTATGTTGTTACATTTGTTGTCTTCACTGATTTAAACATAGTTCTTTTAAGTTTCATTAATTTCTGCTACTCTAGGTATGAACGTGTCAACATTGTGGTGCCAACCTCTGCAGCCTTACTCAGCAAGGGCAACGAGTTCAAACAGAAATAATCTGACAGATGCACTCGCAGCCAGTCCCATTATCCCAAGGCTACTTTCTCCAACAGAAAAAAAGAAAAAAAGTGGCAAGTCTTTTACAAAAGAAAAACTTTTAAAGGCTTCTTCTAAACTTTGCCTTTTTCATTTAGAATACAAACCACAGTTCACTCACTCCAAATGGTCACCTGCACCAGTAAGTTAAACACAGCTCCTTTTTACTCCAAATCTTCATCTAGCAGATGGTATCATAATTGGGGCTATTAGAAAGATGACATTTTCCTTCTTTTTTTTTTCTGTATCAGGAAAAAAAACCAAATAAATTCTACAATTCCTTTAATACCTTTGCTTCCTTCTCACCCTTTTTCCACCTCAGGAAAATAGATGAAGCTCACAGGAGCCATATGTCATTTGTTGACTTTAGTAGCAAAACACAGCCAAAAGAACATTCATCAATCCCTTCGGTTCTTCCGGCTCATCTGAATTTATATCCAGGCAGGGTTTTATGGGCATAAGCTTGTTCTAGAACCCGAGGTAAAACATTTTTCTTCAACTGTAATTATTTCTATTGGTAAAAATCAATCTACAAACCAAAATGTATGCATTAGGCAGTCCCAGAAAAACAGCTGTTTCGAATGTACTAAATAAAGGTAAATACTCTGTGCATGTCTTCGTACACCTTCCTAAATCACGTGAAGATTATTTTTTACAACTGAAGAAGCAAAGTTCCGAGTAATGAGAAATGCACCATTTCTGAGTACATGCCCCTCAATATATGCCTAATATTTGAACATTTAAAAAAAAAANAAAAAAAAAAAAAAAAAAAAGAGAAAAGCATACGCTTTTCTATTTTTGCTATTCAGCATGTAAAATTTCTGGTTCATCTATCTAGAAGCATGTATCCATACAGATACACTTATAAGCATCCACATACTGCTGTTCCTCAGCAGTAAATAAAGTGTAGCCTCTCTCTAACCAGATACAAAAGATGAAAAATGTGTTGACCTTTCAGCTAATAAATTCAAATCATTGTCTAAAGTCATCATGGAGTCTAATATCTCAAAATACGTAGGTTTAGCTTGCATTTCCTTTCTTTTGGGAAATCTGCAAGTTGAGTATGAGCACTAGTAAGATTCTTTTGACACTGTGGAAAGTCCCCTTCACCCCAAAGAGATCGTGCATATTGAATAATGAGGGATTAAGAGGCCTGAACCCACGTACAGTTAGGGGAGAAGGTGAGTCGGGAATGCATGTTCATACATATTCCTGCACCCTTCTCACGCAAACAACACAAGCAGGAAAAAGTAGAACAGTGGGGATTACAATCACAGTGTTTGTAAAAAGTTTAAAGAAACTGGCAGACAGGTTGACTCGCTATTTATTTATAGGAGGCGTGTGCACGCCCAAACGGGTGAACAGGGCCAAGGAGCTCTTCCAGCCAGTGCAAAATTACTGGCAGAAGGCAGAACCCAAGAGTTCTGCATTCCTGCGCAGCAGCTGCTTGTCAAGAGAGGGATGCATGAGCCTATGTCTAAATTTACTTTTGATATCAGCACATAAAAATCCTTTTTTAGAATTGCTGGTAAAAGGGGAGTTTCCCAGCATCTGTCATTTTACATTTTATCTTTCAAACCCACAGTTCACTCACTTAGCAAAATCTAAGCGGGACATGTAAAAACCACTTCAGGTCTGCTGCTTTTTAGGTAACTTCTCTAATTACTTCTTGGCCTGGTAAATCTTCTTGGGAAGGTACAGGAAGGGAGAGAAGGAAGTAGTTAAATACTATAAACTAGTAATAATAAGCACTGAGAGACTTTTCTCATTTCTCAAAGGCACGAGAGCATGAAAGCAGAAGTAAAAAGTCAGTATCCACTTAACAACATTTTAAGAAATTTGCTGGTGCCTTCCTTCATACAACAGGGAATTTATTTTAATTCTTAGTCTTTGTTAATACTTTCAGCTCATTAAAAGAAGAGTATCAAACAATAAAAAAAATAGTTAACTATACAAATTATTCCCATAAACAGCTGTCAGATTGGGAAACAGAGGCAAAGACAGGTTAAGGGAGTTGTGTCATGTTGCAGCAAAGTTCCAGAGTGTACAGGTTAGGAGTCCAGGTTACGTCCAGGCCCATGTGAAGAGACTGCAGATTTACATACTGCTAGAGCAAGATTACTATGAGAAAAATAATGACTGTTTTTTTAAGTCATCCCTAAACTGAAAGTCAACTGTCAACTAAAAAGCTGAAAACAGTGGGAGCTTTATTGAATTTAATATAATTGAATTACTGAAAATTTACTAAACTGTTGGTATTCTGTACGAACATTGTGATCATTTAAAATACTAATTCTGAATAAATTCATAATAAAGATTTATTTTTTAAAATCACAAGTTATCAGTTAGAGGATGAAACACTAATTAGTTTAATGACTGTGCCTTGGAGGAAGACAAAGGTTGCTGAGTCCCACAGATAGTCATCTGTCTGGCCCCTCCAGTTTGGGCTCTTCCTTTGTTTTACTTCTGACAGGAGAAGTTGTCTCCAGACAACTATGGTTTCCAGACAACCCTGAGAGAGAAGAACAAATACTGTCTTGTCCACTTCACGCTGCCCCACGAGAGATGTGGAGCTGGAGCACCAGAGAAGTCAGCTCGCCTTGAGTGGGCTCATGGCCAGCCAGAGCCAGCACTGGTCAGCACAAGGTTACCTGGTGCCTCTGCTAAAGATTTACCCTTGGAAAAACAGTGAGTTCACTGTTACTGCAACGGCTGGATATCCAGGGAACCTGTTAAGAAGCCTGATTCTGGGAGCTCACATGTCTGATCATCCTAGACTGTCTATAGACGTTCGCTACATAAACCGACATTAGAAGTTGAAATTATATCAAACTTCATCTGTCTGCTATGTCCTTCCACCGAAAATGCCCAGATTAGCATTCCATAAATTCTGCAAGTGGCAGAAGTGCACGGACACTCCATAATCCACTCCAGGAAGAAACACAAACTGATTAGCTTAAGCACGCAATGAAAATAGCTTCTGCTAATACAAATGACACAGTGAAACAACCAACAGAACACAGACATCATCTTCTCCTACTGAAAGAGACAAGGGCATGGTAATAAAAAAGTTGTAGATGGAAAACCAGGGGCAAATTCTTTGCAGCAGTAGGACTCCTCCCTCCACTCCTTAGGAAAATTAGAGTGAAAAGGTTGATTTGGAGAGAAAGGGTTACACTGAAAAAAACCACCCATGGACATGGAAACATCACCACCTTAGCCCATGTGGCAGTGAAGTGTCAAGGAAAGGCCAGCTCAAGGAAGACTTGGGACATCACAAAAACCCTGAGAAAAGTCAATCTTGGCTACCAGTGAGGAAAAGTGATGCATGTATTGCAGGGCATATACACAGAGATGGCAGAAAGACAACAGTTGCAGGAAGACTTGCTGGGTCTTCTTGCTCTCTCCGTTAGCTATATTTTGGGGGGGGGCAGGAATCCATCTTCGCTTCAGTTTCCCACTGAGATTCCTTTTACTTGTTTTTCTTCCCCATCTTCTACTTCTACCCAGTATCTCTTGGTAATACAAGCCACAAACTCAGTTACTATCCCCACTCTGTTGATGTACCTATCACCTTCAAAACTCTCAAATGTTTTCTGTCTTTCTAAGTAACAAAAACAATTCTTAAGTTTTCACTACAGCCGCCTTTCTTCACTGAATACCACCATAAGAGCTGTCCTGCAGTGTATACAGGAACCCTACATCCAGAACTTGCTTCAGGATTTCATCACTTGGTTGCAGAAATCTGCGACGTAGCTACCCATTCTCTTCCACAGCAGAAGTGGGAAAGGTACCCTTTCCTTGCAACTGCTCTTCACATGTGCTTTAAACACCAAAGAAAGTGACTTTATACCGACATGGCAGACTGTAAACTGGAGGATTTGAGAAACAGTCTCACTCTAATTTCTGACACTGGCAAAAATATTACTTCAAACAACTGTACCTAGATTCTTCAAAAAAACACTACTCAAAACACCAAATCCTAGATTTGTTGAGAAATTTCAGGTGCTCATTTTATTCTTACTGCCCAAAAGCTAGGCACCAACAAATTTACAGGCACCAAAATGGTTAAGGGGGAGGAGGATTAGAGATCATATACTTAGCGCTGCCAGCAGAATAGGACAATGCCACTGAAAATGGAAGTCTGTTCTTCCCTTATGTCCCATCCTTGTCCCCTTGGCTCCCACACATCTATCCATCTTGCCCATACATCCCCCTTCCATGAGCATTTGTGTCATTGTGTGTTGAACCAGATCAGGGAACGAACTCGCATACAGATCAACCTCTTCTTCGCAAGTCTAACTTGAACTCATGTTAGCTTGCCAATCCCCAGCTTGGAGGAAGAGGAGGAGCACAGTGTAGAGGCAGCATGGACTCCTTCTGCACCAACAGAAAGCTGATCTGACCAAATCTGCTCAGGGAACCACCTCGTCTAGAATATACCCTATGTCTCACTTCTACTTCAGACACCAAAATCTTCTTCTAAACAGAATAATACTAATCAATTATTAGAGTGAAAATGAATGTTTGAAATCTCTGCAATTTTAAGACTCATGGACACCTTTTGTTCCACCAGAACATGTTCTCTGTTTGCAAATCAAAATCTAATGTTGTCTTTTCATCTATATCCCTGCTGTCACACCTATGAGGCTTTTGCTGTAAATTAATCTCTTTAATTTGTAAAACAACATATGCAGTCAATGTAGCCATTCTAAAGCTGTAGAGGGAAAATACCAGAGAAACTGGGAAATTTGTAGTCAACAAATATTTAAAATTATAATAAAAATACTTTAGGAACCTGGCTTATTTTACAAAGTTAGTTTATAGAACTATTGCAATAAGCAAGTTTCAGATTTCAGAATGCTGAAAGCAACCTCCTACGGGGGAAGAAAAAAAAAATCTTCATTTCTCTGGTGTGTTTGATTTCCAACATCAGTTTTTCAACGAGGAGTTTTAATAACATTAAGCAGAATACTAAAAAAATGCTCAAGGACTAAGCAGAATCTGAAACGAATTACTCAGTACGGTTTCTGTGCACTTAGAACATCTCATAGATAATACCTCCCTCCAGGAAAATACATTCTATTACAAATAGAAATTGCTTTTATCAAGTTCTAAAGGAAAACATCTCTGGCTGCTTTTGTCCTTAAGCAACTAACATCAGCTACAGAAGGGTTACTAGCACAAGCAAAGTGCCCAAATCCTTTCAGTTGCTAACGTGAACATGTAGTGTATCGAAGATCTCAATTTTCTGATGCCTCCGCAAAGTAGGGCCTTTGCTGAACATTGCTGTAAAATCTAAATAATTCACGTTTGGGGAAGGAGGGGACAAAGATTTCATAACACCCTGAAATACTGTACGCCTCACGCTGCACCTGCTAACTTGCTATTTCCTCAAGGTACAGAGCACAATCTTAGATCTCCTTCAGTTGGACAGCCCAGTCCATACAGAGCACTTTAAAAAACAAAAGCTTAGCATGGAAAGGTTCTTTCTCTAATATTTAGCTACATTACCCTCTTATTTTATAATGAAATGCCCAGCAGCTAGCAGAGCCAGCAAAGCCTCCTTCCTCTCAAATGTGGCTTTCAGGAGTACTGCGATGTTGAAAAGGCAAAATTATTGTTTCCCAACAACAAAATGCCATTCCAAATGGCTTAATAGGAGGAAAATAAAATGTAGGGATTTTTCTAGATTTATGTCAACTCTAAGGTGTATAAACTGACCCAATGCTATCCAAAGAAATAAAAAACTCTAATGCTCCTGTCCCATATTCTATACTGGTTTGAATCTTGCTGTAAAGAAAGTTACTGCTTAATATTTTTTAACTGACAGAAATCAGTCTAAAAAATATATCTGAAAAAGCCACTTAGCCCTTTCAGCTACCTTCAGGATAAGAAAGCCAGAAAGAAAATAACCCCAATATTACAAGAAATTAAAATATATACTAAATAATTTTTATATTTCTAGGATCATGAGTGTGAGTGTATTTGGGGTTATAATTTGCCTCAGTTTGGGCACTTTCCTAAATTTGGACTTGTGCTGGGAGAGTTTAAGCTGACATAAGTCTTGGATCAGAAAAGATTCAAGGTAAACATAGGTTATACTGATTTAGAGCAAAAATTTAATTTCATCTTTTAAAAAACACTTGCACTTTCATCTAAGAATTAAAAAAAATACATCCTAAAAATAAAAGAATCTTATATAATGGCAGGTGATGCCAGCATGACCTGTTCAGCTTTCTGCCACCACCTCCAGCCTCACACTTCTGTGCCAGCTCCTGCACACATGTAGGGTCCCAGTGAGGTCCCTCAGGCTGCTAAATCCTGCAGAAAACTACCTCTGCAGGTAAAAAGTGAATACTTTCTGCGGGTTTAACTCCCTGAATGAACTCACCATGAGCCAGGTGAGTGTCACCTGCCAGGCCATCAAAATGGGTGGCAATGCCTAGGGGCAGTGAAGAGGGGAGCACGACTGTCTCCCTGGGGTAGGAACCATCCATCAGCTGAGCCCAATGACCCGACAGCTATTGCAAGTCAGCAAGTTCACATTGGTCACCAGTTTTGTTACTCTATCATGGTTTTGCTGGCTACTGCTGATCTTAAAAATAAGAATAACAACTTTAAGCTATCCGAAAATACGGATCCATTGAGAAACGGGGGTTTTTAATAAGCACATTTGCTATTCTAGCTTCTCTTTGATTTAAGACAGTACCAAATTAAGATTTAAACAATGTTCTTCAAATACCTCCAAGCAAGTGCTCTTGCAAATACCTAACTTCCCATGCTTCTGTTTCTTCATCGCAACATTTGCTAAATAAATTCTCAAGGTCATTTCCATGGCTCAAAAGAATTTGACTAATATTGTGATAAATATTCTTAGAGAATTGCTTTAAAAAAAAAAAAACCAACAATTAAATAAGCATAACATGACCTTTATGGATGTCACCATCTTTGGTCTGCACTCAAATGCATGCTAAAAATATCAAGAACAGAGTTACATTAAACCAGGAAAGTACAAGGTGTCTTGATGCAAAACATTGGCTTACATGAAATAGAAAAATATTTTTCTACCACATGTAAATTGAAACAGCTAAGAGGAAAAACAGCAGATAAACTGCTCCTCATCTCAAGACGACACTAAAGATTTCATATTTATGTATTATGCAAGAAATCGATCCAAATGAAATCATTCCTGATGCACTGTTCTTGGAAGAAGTCACAGGTACAACCATATGAATAAAAATTAGAGATAGACAAAAATTTTGTTTAACTGAGAATTTAAATTGGTTACTAAATTATTACATTAACTCCTGATTTCAAGACCAGACAGGACATATCCAGAATAACATCATTTTTTTTTCTTACTATCTTCAACATTCAAATAACTACTTGAAATACCCAAATTCTTCAGAAATCCACAATGATTTGTAAAAAGGCAAAAGATTCTGAATACACTTTTAAATCACCAGTGTACCAAAGCAATTTTTTTAATGGTTCCCCTTCTCTCACTGAGGTATCCCAGAATCCATTAGCTCAAATTTATTCACATACCAAGAACACATTAAGACTTCACTAATTTCTCTTCTTCTCCCTTCTCAATTATGCCAACATCAATCAAGCACTATTATTCCAGTGCCACGAAAAATTTTTGTCTTTTTCATAACAGCAACCACCACCTCCCAAAGTTCCAAGAGAAAAGGCAGAGACATAAGGCACCGGCTTCGCTGCAACACATCAACAACAGATAAGACCTGAAAAGTAGCAGCACTAGTCATGCAAAGCACCTGGTACTGCAGGCTGGAAATAGCAACATCAGCAAGAAAATTCTCTAGGGTATTTGTTATTATTATCTTAGATACCGTCTCGAATTTCCTATCGATATATCAAGTTCATGTATGGCACTGGAGTGTATATATATTTAACAGTTCCATGAACACACACATACACACTTCCCTTAAACATCCTGAATATAGACTTTTCAGGGGTTCCTTCTCAAGCTGTATCTAATTACATCTCAGCACTCTGGCAAAGCAACAGCTGCCTCTTTAGGAAAGTAATAATTGTAGCAATAAAAATCAGTATTGTACTTGCTTCCTGCTTTTGCTCATGGATACTGCTGCAAAGGCAAAAAAAAAAAAAAAACCAAAAAACCAACCCACACGAATATACTAACATCTCGAATTTAACAGAAAAACTGACAATAAATACCAAGGAGCTAGATAAAAATAATGATCCATACCAAAACCCGACAGCCTCCTTTATGGCCACTGTTATCAGGTATTATGACAAAAGTTAAATTTTATTTATTTCAGAAGATGTTTGTGACTTCTATTCCAGGCTTGCCTCATGTTTATTAATATATTTTAAGAAAACATTTGCTCTACGTCCAAAAATTAATCCAAGGTCCTATTCACTATTAAAGATTCAAGAACAATCTATGTCTCATAAAACTTCATTAGCAATTATAAGTTTCTGGACATGCATCCTTATTTTGACCTACTGGGGCAACTACGAAAAATAATCAAATAAAATACACATATTACACTATATTTCCTACCATACCTACTACTGATGTTACAACAGCATAACTATTGGAACAGATTTGGCATATTAACCATTACGTTGCTTGTCTCATGCCAACAATTCTAGTTACAATGCAAGCGGCAGCAAGTACTGTACCCATATGAGCATTCTTTTTCCAACCCTTGTTAGCACTTCACTTAAATATGAGGAGTGGTGGGAAACTTTAAGGGGAACAGACTAGAGAAGACAAGGCAACTGGCTGCCCTTGTAATCTGCAATCAGCCTAAAGAGCCACTTCAGGTCATGAGAAATTTCAAGATGACAACTCCTTCATAGTCTTCCCACGGTCAGAAAAAATACCACATGGAAAAGAAATACTCCATGAAAAAACTACTCTTTCACTAGCTTTCATGGTAACTTGCACGTAAGCCAAACACTGGACGAGGGTATCAATCACCTTCCTACTTAAATGCCTTTTCAAAGCCATGCACAAACTTATAAGAATGTTCAACCAATGTATATCTGCTGGCTCACGTGCTGTTTGCAGATATTGATATCTGCAATGCTTTGACCGGATCTAGCATCATTGTCTGAGCTCAGATGACTCAGATAAAAACAATGTGAACACATCGTTTGTTTTCATGTTTAAAGTCTCCATCAGTCTCCTGCAACAATAACAGGAAGAGCTGTACGGATCGATACGCAAGATTAGTAAAAGTGACTTTTCTTCTCCTGCTCAACAACATGCACGTGCAACTTTCTTAACCCGGTGATACTTGCGACACTCACCAGATCTCTGTGAAGCACCCAGTTTGCATGGAGGTAATGGATTCCGTCGAGGATCTGGTAGAGTAGGGATTTAACCATAGACCTTGGCAACTGCATGGGCTTTTTATTTGCTTTTGAGGCACGGTGAAACTTGATAATATGCTAGAAATAAAACAAGTAGCAAGTTAGGTAAGTATAAAGGTTGTATTGTGTTGGGTTTTTTTTAAACTATTAACACTAAATAATGGAATGAAATACAAGGTTTGCTGAACTTTGCAATTAAAAGTAATAGTGATGTGCTCACAATTTTCTTAAATGTTTTTTTATTCTCTGAGGTGCTTTTAAAAACAGCTGTGAAGTTTTTGTTAATACCTAAAGACTGGGTACTTACCTCCAACAAAGGGTCTTAGACATTCTCTCCCTCCCTCCTCCCCATTTTGGGATTCTCTCATCCTCCCCTGCTAAAGCAGAAGCTTCCAAACCAGCAGTATCCACTGTGAAAAGACTGCACTCTATGCTTTCACACCTTCCCTCCTCCTCTCAAAAGCCACCCAAGACCGAGCGCTTGCAACTATTTTACTGTTTCCCCCAAACCAGAATTCCAGTAGAGAGAGACGAAAAAAAATACTTAAATAAACATTTAAAGGAGGGGATGACAACTCCAAAAACTCAACACCACAACATTAGGGTGAGATCATGTTCAAACATCTAAAAATAGTTCTATTCTCACTTCCAAGGTTTGGCTACATACTTCGTTGATGATGACAAGGTAGTGGCTCTCAGATTAGAGAAGTCAGTCAGCCCACCAGAGTACAAATAACTGCTTGAAAACACGGGATGCAGAAAGGGACCCCAGCATTAGTCAGCTGAAGGAATTAAAAAAGATCACTAATATATTATGAAATATTAATAAACTAATTAATATTTATTGTCAAATCAATGTGGAGATGATGGGTTAGGTTTGGTTTTGCTACCTTGTACAAGAAATAAAGTGGGGTGAGACCCTTCTGCCTTTTCAGTCCTCGGACAAGGTGGGGCTATGCAAGGCACAAACCCAATTTTAACATACTGCCATTCAGCAAACAACTACGTCCACTCATTCAGATTAAAAAAAAATATCCTTTTTGAAGGCAATTCAAAGAAGCATCTTAAATAACAGAATAGTTTTCAATTATGTGTTTTTTGAAAGACAGAAATAATAAAGGCAATTTGCATTTTTACTGAAAGAGATCCAAAAAGCTAAGCTGCAGAGAGAAAAGACTACTCACCACCCAATTCTTTACCCAGTATTTGTCTAGTTCAAGATCATCCCCCTCCCCAGGTCAGAGACAGCCAATGATAGCTTTCATTAGACCTCTGCCCCCTCCACCACCACCCCCTGACCAGTTTGTCACTACTGGTCCCAATGACAATGGTAACGGGCTGATGTTTCCTCATGGTAAATGCTACATCTGGCTGTCATCAGTACTTTAGCCACCATCAAACTGTGCTTAGCAAGGGTGTAGATAATATTGCTTAAAGATTTAAAAAAGAAAAAGAAAAAAATCTCAAATTAATCAGAACAGGAGCCTGCTTACCACCGATCAACACCAAAGCTCACACTGAGCCTTCCACTAACTCTACATATACAACAGTGATGGCTGTATATTAAAAAGCCATATAAAAGAAATCTACAGGATTATCAGTTTTTCATATACAAATGAGGATCAGTAAAGCCCTTCGTACCTGATCCTTTAATTGTGCAATCATTCTGAAAACTATAATGGAAAGCCTTAAGGGATCATTTTCTTAGAAAAGTTTTTTCTTCTCATGTCACAAGAAGATTTTGTGTCAGAACTTCCACTGGCAGTCCCTACCTTCCAGTACCTCAACAATTTGATGAAAGTTTTGGAGATCAGGCAGATCAGGTGTACAGCAAGCTCCAAAGCAAAGGATGCCACACCAGTACAACTGTGCTAAAGGATTTTTTTAACTGGAGCAATTCTGCTGGCTTCAGCTTTGGCAGGGACATGTACTCTTTCCATACCAAAACATTTAAGATGTAATAGTTTAGATCCAGGACCTCAGGTGCAGAAATGGGTGCAGGTGCCAGCACAGACTGGGATGTTCTTCACACATAACTGCACTGTGCAAGGGATGAGGCATTCTCTGCTGGCTTCAATTCCTGAACAGCCCCAAAGTGCAGCCTCAAGTACAGCATGTAACAGCCATCATCTTAGACCTAATAAAGGTATGGAATCATTTCCAGGAATTACAGGCATTGCAATCTGCATTTCCCACTCCCCAAATGACCGCCCTAACTGCAAGGCTTCAAAACTATGCTCCTCCTTTGTCTCATTCAATAAATCTTTTTGCAGAGGAGCACAGCATCAAGACTGTCCCACGAGTTGGGGGTACAGATTTAAATCCTAACAGGTACAAAGGACCTTCTGCATCTCTCTCTGGGAACCAGGAGGTGCACTTGGACATTGCAGCTTCTAACCTTTAGGTATTCTCAAGATCTTTGCTGAATATTACCCCTAATGGATTACCACTAAGAATAAAACATGAGGACTTCCACAAACCAGTCAAGTCAGAAAAGCGTGTTTGTAGAAGACAAGCAGAGGGTCAATCAGCTTCAGTATTCTCCACAACTTTTTTCACTGTCACTCCCTGAAGATAACTTAATTCCCGTATTCTGACAGACCACCTGGCCACAAAAGCTGGGAAATACCCAGACACCTTCAGCAGAACTTTAGGGAAGCCTTATCTGTCAGCACACACTATACCAGTCGCATGCTACAGAACAGAATCACACCCACAATGTCACCCAGCCATAATTTCATTTTAATTAGTTCATTAGAACACCGCAGATGCAAGCTCTCCTTCTGATATATTTAAAATGCTTCAAAACAAAAGAAGAATGCATGTCATACGAGGAAAATGAAACTCCAATAAATATTAAAATCTGTTCAGCAGAAGTAGCCAAGTTGCTTTCCCTTTCTGTGCATCTGTATTTTAGATTCCCAAATCTTAAAAATATGCTGCTACTGATGGGATTCCAAAAACATTGTGAGCCCATTAGGTATTCACTTTTGAAAATAAACATAATGTAAAAATACCTCTATTGCTTTGACATATTTTATTTTAAATTTAAACAAAGCATAGACTTTGTGGCAGTGGCTTTAAGTCCGTATCCTAAATTAAATTAATACTTCACTAACCAAAATTAAAGTATGCATTTATTAAAATCCAGAAAAGTAATGAAGCTTCCAGAGGCTTGCTATTTGCTGTTTGCAATCTCTGGGACTATTGGTTTTATTTACTAACTGCTTATTCCCAATTTTCAACTTAAAAAAAATATAACAAAACGAAGAAGAAAAACAGATGAACCAGCTTATTTCAGTAAGACATTTTTAGCTTTCATAAAGGCAAGACCATCTAAACAATACTAGATACAGAAGTGAAACAGAGCTAAGCATTTGGAAAGAAAATACAGCAGTGACTTATCAAACAATGTGCGACCTAGTATTCGTCCGCCTGTGTTACCTAGCGTGTTGAAATGTATTTTAAAATTGGCTGCTGAGGAACTATGTACATTTTCTAAATCCTCCACCATAAACAAAGTAAACATAACGCATGACAATATATAGCAAACTCATTTAGTCCATGTCATTAAAACTCCCAGGAGTTAAATGAGCATTTAAAAGATCCTAACTTTAGCCTGCTTCTGAGCAAGTCAAGCTGATATAAACATACTCTGTGTGTCTGTGCCATCCCATTCCTGATTCTGAGAACTGCTGTTCAGTGTGACAGAGATTAAAACAAACAAACAAGTCAGACCTGGAACGTTTTCATAGAAGCAGCCAGCAAAAGGAGAGATTTTATGCATGTCTGACTTAAACGAAGTTACAGTGTGAGCTCCCACCTCGACAGACTCGCGATGACCCACAGACCTGAAGACACAAACCCCTAGAAAACCTGGCTACTCGAGTTCTGCTGCTTAAGGCAATGCTTGCTTGAAAACTACATGTGTCTGCCTCAAACTGAAATGCAAATCACATCAACACAGATGCCTCTCCCTGCTGAAGTAAACTGTCTGTTTGCCCCCACCCTTTAGCAAAAACCCTTGTTTTATCCAACCCCTAATCCAGCCTTTGAGAATAAAACAGAAGTATGTCAATGCACCAGTAAAAAGTANTCTAAAGGCGGTATAAAACTAACTGTACTGTATCTTTCAGACCTAAATATGCCAAAATAATTCTATACAATAATAAAAACCATCAGAATTCAGCTACCCTTTCAGTACATGTCTGAAACTCAGTATTCACACCACTCTGTTCACATTAACTCTTCACACACTTGATGCTTTTGCACCCTTGCCTCTGCCTTTGAGGTCTGTTCCTGCCTGGTGTTTCCTTCAACTTCATGGTACAGAAAATGAACCCACATCAACTACAACGCTGGCAGAAAAACGAAGTTTTGTGAGCGACAAGCGCGTTCTCAGAACAGACAGCTATTGACAAGGAACGGCGCTGCTCTCTGCAAGAAGTCCAACCATTCCTTTAGAGTCAAAAAGGCCCCATCCGTTCTATTTGGACGGGATAAATCATGCCATAAAGACTTTCCGTAACAATGGCTGACGATAAAAATTGTAACTTCAAAGCAATCAAAGCCTCTGCCAGCCCACTACCTTCTACCCCAAGAAATCTTACATTCTTCTGCCAGCTAGCAGAATCCTGTGTTAGTAACTACGGACAACAGAGAATCACCTAGCGGAGCAGAACTGAATTAAAAGAAAAACATACACATGACTAGAGAAAATTAAGAGAAAAAAAACCTGCTACACTGAGAAAAGTATTTTCATGTATATAAAAATACTTGTGATCAACTAGCACCTGAATTATCCTCATGATTAAGAGCTAAACTGAAGCCTAGTGGAAGAAGGAATTAGAACTGATTACACCATGTCTGAGGAAAACTTTACAACTTTGATCTGTTAGAAAACATTCATGCGATTAAACAAACATGCAGGTTTATTGCACAAATCAGTACGCAACACCCTCACAATTTCATTTAGCTTATAAGAACAGTATTCAAAATCTGTTATCTGAAATGAAGTCCATTTATTTGTATATTGAGAGAGTCAGCTAGTGTTACAAAGTTCCCATGTAGGAAGAGTATTTTCTCCTTCCCATTATTTGATGATTATTTTTAAGTACACACAACTATGCTTATAATCTCTACATTTTTTACAAGCAGAATATATACACAACAAACATTTCATATAATACAAAGTAAGTCTATTTTTATTATTATCAACAAGAAGATTAATTTTACTCCACGTTTCTCAGTGGTATTTGCTGCTAAGCAGTTAGTTGTTAGGGATCATTGGAATGGTTAATAATAAGAGAGAGGCATTCAACCAAATCTAAAAAATACCCAGATCATGGTCTAGTTGGTCTTGGATAGTGACTGTATCAGCACATTCAACATTATCAAACCATAGTTAATAATTTATTTAATCACTTATTAAGAACCAACAATGGTTTTCATGACTACAAAACACATTCAACACCTTTTACTGTGATAAAAATGTCCCTGTTTTTCAGAATGAGATTTTAAAAATTCAGAAGCTTCTAATTTAAGTTACAACATAGATTTCCACAAAAAGGGATCTTGAAGCTTTTAAGTTACACGCACGTATTAAAATGAGTCTGAGAATTAACTCTGTACCATAGCTAGAAAAGTAGATACCCTACCAATTCAGAACATTTTAAAAAAGTTACTAAAATGTTGCTTAGAATCAAATATCTCATTTCAAAATATAGAGACTAGGGGATTGAGGACATTGAATACTAAAAACAAAATGTGTGCTTTAGAAAATATTTCCAATACCAAAAAGCTGATGCTGTAAAACTATAGGAAAGTAGCTGGGAACAGAAGAAAAACTAATAACCTCGCCAATGGCTAAAAGTAACTACACTGACAACAAACAGAAGTCACCTCCAGAGCACGTCATTTGTACCAAACTTTTCTTAAAATCCAATTAAGTAATCATCATGCATTTTATATATTTAATATAAATTTGAATACTATCTTAAAGTGCACGAACTTTATGTAGGAAGTTCTGGACAGCATTGTACAACTCAAGACTAAGGTAAAATAAGAAATTACACAAAAGTTGAATAGGAAAGTAAGCTATTTGTTCGTGATAAAACTGCAAGAGCTCATGTATCTAAAATAACCTTTTTAAAAAAAAAGATCAAAAATAAACATAGCAGAAAAATACACGTATCAGTTGAAGGAATTACATTTTTTCTTGGCAAGATTTCATCCATGCATAGTTTTGTAAGACTATGAAGTTCTAACTGTGTACTTGAAAAGGTAATTTAAAAATAGCATCAATTCCGCTTGGGGATTTAAGATTAACTCGTCTATGTGTTAACTGAATTACATTTTTTCATCTCAACATAAATTAATCGAGGCCAAAAACCTGGATACAATTTGGATTAAAAGCATCCAAGACCTTACGAGTAGACCTAAGAGCAGGAACAGGAGACGGTTGGTTCTGTGGCTATGAACATCCGAAGCTGAACATTTCAGATGATTGGAATATAAAGGTGTGAGACTGAAGCAAGTTACCAGGAATTAAGAGAGGATGTGGCCTATAATGTATGAGACATTCAATGGCATCTGTGGACATACACATTTTTAACCCTACATCAGATGCTCCTTTCACATTGAGGTACAAGCTAAGGCATCTTGCATTTACTTCATGGCATGAGTATACATAAATAGCAATGACAGTGTAGAAAATACATTATAAATTAACATGTGGCACATCCAACAGCCTAAGAACTTTACCAGACGACAGACTAATAGCCAAGAAAAATCACAAGGAAATAATTTGTGGATTACACTAAGAACTTTGGTAATTAAAGGAGACGAGTAATAAACCATTTGGTGAAAAGAATTCCTATATTCTTAGACATTATTGTAATCTCATGCATGGTTTTGCATTGTTTTGTATAATGTAACTTGAGAGGTGATGAAGGAAAAATCCTTGATAGGCATAGTTATTAAATGGTGAATACGTTTGTAAGCAAGGACAACATAATAAGTCTTCATCAATACCTGTCAAAAGCTGTTCAGATTAGTATGGCTTTCTTCATCCCTTGGTAATGGTATCAATAGAAGTTACAGCAAATTATGAAGTATGCTGCTATCTATACTCAAATTTCAGATTTGAGCAGTCTAATCCTTGGGAATTAAATGCAAAGCAAAGAAAAAAAGTTCTTGCTCACCATAAAAGAACTTTTTAATAAGCTTAATTGGCACCATCACTTTTCCTCATTAGAGCAGGACAATTTTTTTTTCAGTATTCCAAAATGAACAGAATAAGATAGTATCTAATACAGTTTATTCATCTCTTGCCAAATGTTTCCAGTACAGAAACTGAAAAATTTAATGATTTTAACTAATCTGATGTTTGTCAGTGATGAGCATTTACTCTTCTCGTCGAGGCCAACGGGAGTTACTAAAGCTGGGGAGCTTTGAACAGAAGGATGATTCACATACTTAAGACAAATTTTGGTAAGCAACTCTGAACTACCTATATTTGAAACCACTGGTCTCTGGGAATCTGCATCTCTCTAGTGACAGCACATCTGCAATTCCAAAATTTAAATCCTTCTACACTGGCACTCACAACAAAGAGACTTATTTTGGTTTTATGTAGTACTGGGGGAGCACATGGTGCAAAACAATAACAAAATGTGCCAATCCCCTTCTACAATTTCTACCCCAAAGAGCTGAAAGGGCACAAGCTGTAAAGCACAGAAAATGCAAAACACAACACAACACAGACAGAATGACAAGTGGTTGTTATTACTGAAATGCGTTACAAAATAAGTGGATTTTCAGGAGTTTTTGGAAGGAGGATAGTGAAGGATCTTTACGTACGTTAATTGGGAGGCTTTTCCATGTGTAGGAGGCAGCGTGGAAAAAGACACAAAGTTGGGAGTGAGCAAAAGAGACAAAAGGGGGATTAAGAGTGATGCTTGGGAAGTGCTGACAGTAAAGGAAACGAGGACCAAGGTTAAGCCAGAACCAAGAGTGCCTTGAACATGGCTAACTTTATGCAAGGGAGGAAAAAGAATTCCTGGCAAAGGCTTAAGAAGCAAGGAAACATGGGTAATTATACAAGAAAGCAGAAATGATTTGTGTAGCATGTCCCATAGGAAAAAAAAAAAAGGTAAGAGGAAGTAGGAGACCAGTTCACATCAAATAACTAGTGTTAGCAAACATTTCAGTCTCCAGTAACAGGAAAGAATCAACTTCACTGAGATGGTGACCAATACCCAACCAGGTGTGAGGAGTGGTAAAAACATTAGGCTGCAGTGATGCTTTAGCTAAAGCTGTTAAATCATGGGAAAAATCACCACATAGTGTAAAAAGCACACGCCCAAAATAAATCCAAATGGAAAAGGTTAGAAAAAACATGCAATTCAATGTAGCAGTAAAATGTTGTGGTTGTTCTGTACAATGAGTAAACTCAACTGATGCACAAATAAATTCTGTCCAGGATTTCAGCTGCTGCATTCCTATTAATCATCACTGTCACCAGTTGTAAGAAATACACTAACCCTCAGTGTACACTGAACTCTGACAAAGTAAACTTTTAAAATACAAAGCTGCTACCCCGTAAAAGAAATCAAATTAAATGTTTTTTAAGCATATGAAGGGGAATGAAGTACAACTACTTGATCTGAGCCAGAAGTATCGTTTTGCACAGTGTAAGTTTACTTTCCTTCCACATTATAATTTTGTGTCATTGACAAGTGCATATTCATTAGCTCTTGAGAGCTAAGTACAAAAAAATAGGGCAATTTGTAACTAACATTAGTAAAAGCAACTTCTTCATTAATGAAACCTTAAAAAATAGTATTGGAATTAACATGAACACTTCCTCTCCTTGCCAGTATTTTCAAAGGAATTATAAACATATTGATTACTCTTAATAAGTGCATAATATCTTTGCAGTTTAAACATTAATCCAGGTTCAAGCAATTCACGTCTTGTCAACAGGTGTGGAGCTTGAATATTTGTATCTGAGTTCAACTCGTGATGTCATCGATGTCCACCTCTACAACAGATTAAATCAAATCTTATCACATTCTGCTGGAAACTTAAAAACAAACATCTAAGTCTCTACTCTTCCATGTAGTGATAGTCCATCAGCAGGCCCAATTAGCATTGCTTACCTTGTTTTCTTATTTTCTTTCCACTCATATTGTCACAAATTCACCGTTTAGAATTAGATGATGAATTAGTGAATGTCAGTCACTTCCACTATATCCCAGTGAAAGGACTCAGTAAAGCAGTCCCTCTTTTTTTTTTTTTTTTTTTTTTTTTTTTTTGTATTGTTTTCTCTTTTTTTTTTTTTTTTTTTCTTTTGCGCGTGTGTGTGTAAAACTGAAGGAGAAATAAAATATTAAATACATTTCCAAACTCTATTTTGGAAGGTCTCAATTTAGGAATGCTTTCTTTAACTCCCGTTAAAGCTTGTAGGAAAATTCTTTTAGCTTCAAAATGAAACCTGACTGAAAAAAATTTCTATGTAGCCTTTTGCAAGTTTTAAAGTGTACAGAGAACAGGATGCCAGTTAGACACTTCATTAGAGAGCAAGAAATTTATGCATCTCTGCTATACGAGGGTATGCCACACACACTTCAGTTTGAACAAGCTCCTCTTACGCTACCTCAAACGCTCAGGAAAATCCGTACTTACCCACAAATCATGTTCAGCATAATCAAACAGCAGCCAAACCTTTCTGTCACTGTGAGAAAGGAAAACCTTCTGCAATGCAATCACATTAGGGTGCTTCAGCTCTCGTAAAAGCTGCAGAGAAACAGAGAAGCTCTTGTTACTTCTGTTCTTGTTTTAAAAAAAACAAACACTGCAACAAAAAACCAAAACCGTTATTAGCACAGATAGCAAACAAGGAATCCTAAAACAGGCCCTAGACAAACAGATGCCGCTGATTCAGCACGTTCTCTTCATCATGTCAAAATCAGGAAACACACAGTCTCTGTGGCATGGGCTGCTGTTCTCCAAGCACAGCTGACCCTCACTAGCTACCTTTGTCCCACACGCAGCACACAGCTGCCCATCCTATTTAATCTGCTCACCCTCGGCTTCTACCTGAAAGGATGTTACTACACACAAGCACAACCGTTCTCTTATCAAAGGTGAACATCAGGATTTAAGGATGCCAGAATGAAGCTTGTGTAGCTGGTCCAGTTCCTCTGTATGAACAACCAGTTCTTCATCACCACATAATTAGTGTACTGCTAACTAATAATTTTCTTTTGCATTAGATCTCTGCCTTGCTTGCCCAGAAGTCCACATGGTTGTTCTCAGAACAAAGGTATTTTCAAAGAAAAGTTGACCAAAACCATTTTTCTAATTGTTGTTTCAACTACTACCCTGCAATCCAGAAATAAACTGAAGTTTATTTACTGCTTGCCAGAAAGAAAACTAGGTCTCATGACTAATTAGCACATTAAAGCAGGCACCACCGCTGAAGTCACCCTTCTCCCAGATTAAATCAGTCCTCAGGAGGAGCTGGGAAGCAATATTCCCAAAAATATAATTTCCAATTAATGACCTTTTTTTCCCCCCTTCATACTGCAGTCACAAGAATGATTGATCACTTCTGCTTTATCTGAAAATTGCTTGCATCTGCAGCACTAGTGTATAAATTGCCAGGCATCCATTTATAAAGGCAAAACAGTAAATGGAACAGGTTCCAAGGCACATTCAAGAGAAATTAATCTTCCCTTTTTTCACCTTACAGAAAAAGACTTGAAACGTTTATTTTTGTGAGAAAAAAAAAAGGAAATGAATTAATTTTAAATTATATTATTACTTGGCCATACAGACACCTGTCAAGACAAGAAATCTTCTAAAGAATATTACAACTGTTTAAAATTTAAATTCCAGTTTTCCAGCAAATGAAATCATTTCAATGCTTTTTCTACCATGCAGGAAATGTTTCTTCTTTTTGTTTCTTCCTAACATCAGGCATCTCTAGCTTTAAAAGAAATAAACTCTCCCCTAATGAACTGATCAACTAGTCATGCCTAGTTATCACTTACGAGATACAGGAAAAATAATTTTGCCACTTAATAAATAGTAATAACTTGCAGAATTAAAATCTAGCAAAACCCTAGAGATTAAAATAGTCTCTCTCCGACATGCATCAAGAGATATTGCTGCATACCTTGTCTTTAATAATAGTAAAAGCTATTTTCCAGTAGAATTTGTTGTGATGCCTCTGCCTATTTTCTTTTATTTTTTAATAGAGTTTTGTCATTTTAGGATAACTTTTAAACTAGGGGGTGAAAAAAAAATACAGTAGGTAATTTTTTTTAATTGCTATTAGATTTTTCTTAAAGACACCATTGGCATCAATAGCAATATAAAATAATTACAACTTGGGTTTTATTTTAAAGCATTCTCTCAAAATAAGCAAAACTTGGCAGTAAGAAACAGCCAAAGAGAATATAATTCCATATCAAATGCTGGCATTTAATAAACAAATTAACAGAAATAGTATGTAGAGCACAAGTATAGAAAGAATGCATAAAGTGCTGTGCATTAACAGAAAAGTGCTACATGAAAACCAGTATAAAAATGAAATATATGATACATGAAAGCAGGTATATTCTGCAGCTGTCAAACACCACTGCTCCTGCCAGCCCGCAGAGACCCTGTACGCAGCAGCAGCTGCCATCTGCCAGAACAGCCTGATTCATAAATGAAACCTGAAACTTCTCCTTTTCACACAAGTCAGGAAAAAGGATACTTTCACATCAAATAAAGTGGTAAATTTCTTAACCAAAACAACAACGACATACACTCATTTACAATGAGCAAGTTATTTCCAATGCATTGCTCTCCTCTTTTGAGACAACTTGGACGACACGAGCATCCTTAGCCAAACCCTGCATTTTTCACATGGCAGAATCAAACTCTTACTGGTATGATCTCAAAAACTGGTTTTTGTAAAAAACATGAGAACACGAGGAAGAAATCATTATGTTAGTTTTATACTACACATGTTGAGTTTCCAAGAGAGAATGCCTGTACGTGACCAGAAGCTGAAGAACAGAGCAACCTAAGGCCAACAGACAGTCTCTGCAAAAAGATTCTGACGTTGTATTTTTCGGTGACTGGATGACAGGATGGCAAGATCCCACCAAACAAGGTTTTTTACAGAAGTTACAGATGCACTCTCTACCTGCCTGCTTCTCAAGTCCGTCCCACTCAAAAAAAGAGAAATTTTTCTAAACCATATTGTATGTAAAATAGAAATCTTCAAGTGGGAAGAAGTGGCACACATCCAAACCAGCAGGGTTTTAAAGGCTTTACTGCATTATGGCCATCAAGACTGCCAGTGCCACAGCAGCCAGTGCTTCAGCAGTGGGGCCAGACCAAGGAAACAGCTCTCAAGTCCAACCCACTGGGTCAAGAACAGGAGCTCTACTCTAACTGCACTGGGCTTGCAGCAGTTGTTGCTATGATATTCAAGGTCCTTCAGCTTCTCTGCTGTCCTCAGGTGCTGGGAGGGAGCACAGCCCCATTACTAGCCTAGGATTCAATCTCTGGTTCGGGATTAAGACACAAAGTCGCCAATAGTCTATTCCATAGCATACACGTCATGCCCAGCATGTAGGTGAGGGCCCTCCAGAAGCCTGTACCATAGAATCATAGAATCATTAAGGTTGAAAAACACCTCAAGGATCATCAAGTCCATCAACTATCAACCCACACCACCTAACTGACTAAACCATGTCCCTAAGCACCACATCTACACGGTTCTTGAACACCTCCAGGGATGGTGACTCCACCACTTCCCTGGGCAGCCTGTTCCAATGCCT
>VZTO01007375.1:3690-87246 GCA_013400615.1 Syrrhaptes paradoxus | reverse complement strand
AAAAAACCTTTTTGTTCCAGGTCCCTTTTTGTTCCGGATCGCTTCGGCTCTGGGTTATCTTGCTCTGGGTGGTTCCCTCTCCCAGGACCTTCTCCTTCCCGCAGTCAGCTCTTGGTCTGGGACACTCAGGCTCTTATCTCTGTCCTGAAAGTGTGGTTTAGGGACTCTCCCTGCTCCGGGATCATTAGCCGGGAACGGGCTTAGCCTTGGTCATCAGGTAGGGGGGCAGCATCACCGTCTATCACTCATGTGTATACTTGTATATACTATTATTATTTTCAATATTATTGTAGTTTAGTTATTAAATTGTTCTTATCTCAACCAACCAGTCGTTTTTCCCTTTACCCCTTTAATTCTCTCCCCCACCCCTGGAAGCAGTTTGTGTGGGGTTGGCTCCCAGCCAACTGTAAACCCATCACATTGTCAATATTTTTAACTTCTACCTAAATGTATTGTCATGAATATTTGTCTAAATGGCTTCAAAAAACTGTATTGCTTTAAAGGATGTCAAGGGCAGCACCTAGTTCCTCAGCTAACCCTAATCTTGAAAACAAAGACCGAACTCATCTCATGTTAGATTTGCTGCTTTTGCTTTTCTGACAGCTTCTGCTATGAAGGGCTGGGGGTTCCTCCTGTCTTTGTGCAGACCGGGAAAAAACCCAACTTCAAACTCTTTGAATAAGGGAACAGAAGAACTCATTTTCAGATATATTGTCCAAAGAGGAGATATAGGGCAGAAGAGGAAAAAAAGAGAGTGTCATAAGACTACATTTAGGTAAGATTTTAGCCTAGTCTAACGGCTCGCCTTGCAGTTTCGCCTTTCCACTACTCACTTTATTAGCTGACACATACCACATATATCTAACAGTTAAGTCATGCACCTTCTTTTGAAATGGTTGTATGTCCATTCATCACCACAAACATGCTTCATAAATGTGCCTTTTGGCCATACCTAGAATCCCAAAGACAACTTCAAAGACACAGCAAATTGTTGTCTACGTTTATATGACCACAGATTGTCATATAAACTTTAAACATACAAAACAGATGAATGAAATGTAATACCAGTACTATTTTTCTTAGGTCTTGTGCAGAAGTAAATCATTTTGGAGACTTGGTTAATTCAAGTCTAAAGCACAAAAGAAGACATTAATATGCTGTCCTAGTAATTGAAAGATTTCAGTGTACCTGACATTTTATTGCAAGATAACAACATGAATGTAAAAAGGATCTGCAATTGCTAGAATTTATTACTAAGTGAACACAGCAAAATATTTTAATAGTACTTTAGCCTATTGTTCCTCTAAAATTTAAGTTCCATCACAACTTGCAGAAAAAGGCTAATAAAAACTTGTCTCTCGGGTGAGTTACAGGACGTTTCTTGGTAACAACACAGAAAGCAGTTTAGGCATAAAGTCATTGAGGACAACATTCTGAATTGTCAACATCTCTGCAACTTTGACTCTCCTGTACAATAGCTTTCTTGTAAACACATTAGATTTATTATTATGGTCAATAGAATTGTACAAGCACCTTTCCTCATCACAGCTCTTAGTTGATGCCAGTTTTTAAATGCTCATTTGGGTAGCCCAAATAGCATCAAACAGCTTGCAGGATTCCAGGCAGCTCCAGAGTATATGCAGAATTGCTAATCATTTCTTCTGCTGTCCGATCAGTAAGTTCTCTTCTAAGGGGTACTGAGCATCTGCCTCACAAGTCCATGTCTCTCATAGCAGGGGAGGGGTGGAGGTCAGGATGGGAAAGTCTCTAATGTCTGAGAAAAAGTTAAACTGGCAAGAGAATTGGTATAGAAGGGTGAAGCACTGGAAATGTAAAGTGTCAGCAGTCGTGCTGAGTTAGACTCTGCATGGAAAGTTAAAATAAACAGAAAAGACCGCCTAGCCAGAGAAGGAGCACAAGACAGCACCCCTGGAAGCAGTTTGAAAAGTGGGATATCATATAAACACAAAAATAAAGATGTAAAATATTTTACCTCAGGTTTTAACAACGACTATGATACTGACCATGGACAGAAAGAACACATAGATAAACGAAATGCCTCACCTTTAAGGAAGTAAAAATTAGCACAAGTCAGATAAAAGAAGAACTCAGAGGTAGCATATTATGATTAGGAAACACAGCACATAGATTTATAAAGTGGTCAGGGAAAGGAGACAAGGCATTTGCAGACCTGTTAATCCAAGAACGGTATGATGCAAGGCATGCAAAAAAAAATTTAAACCATTGTTATAAAGAAAAATGTATTATAAACAAACTTTCCAGATTTTCTTCTCTGAAAACTGATTTTCTACACAAGCAGAAGATCTGTGTTCAAACTGCAACTTTGTAAGGCTGTTAAACACTTCATCAGATGGGAAAGAGGACAACTGGAAGAAGTTTGAGGTGAGCAAGAAAACACCTACAAAGGCAGCTGCTGATGGAAAACATTTCAAGGTAGTTCTGTATATCAACTATATCAAAGAATAGGTATTGTGGTTACTAATAAAACCTAGAAACTAACAACAAATTTCTAGGGCAGACTGAGAAATGCAACTGACAAAAAGGTAGAACTGGATGACTATAAAACAGCAAAGAAAATGAAGAGGGTACATCTGATACTAGATATATTAGTGCTGAGGTATTGATAGGAAAGGGATGTATGGGTATCAATACACAAAAGGCTTCCGTGATCTATTTT
This sequence comes from Syrrhaptes paradoxus, assembly GCA_013400615.1. NCBI lineage: Eukaryota > Metazoa > Chordata > Aves > Pterocliformes > Pteroclidae > Syrrhaptes > Syrrhaptes paradoxus. The sequence goes on along the minus strand of VZTO01007375.1, from coordinate 84,548 downwards.
TTAAATACCACAGACTGTTTTCTTTACCTATGTTCAAACACCTCCCCCTCCACGCACACACGCAAAAAGACGAACTCATCCTGAAAGAGGCAAAGGGTGATGGAAAGAGCAAACAGTCTGTCCCTCAACAGGGAAGAAGCAGGTTGCTCAATTACTGTAACTCATCAAGGACTGAAAGGAAGCAAGATTGATATCCACTAAAACACAAAGGTGTGAGCGCTAAAGATGAAAGACATAATTACGCTAAACAGCAATCATGCTTCAAGAACAAACAGATACAGCAGATAACAGATAAATTACCCTGCAAGATGGCATTTCGTGAACAGCAAGGTTTAGGAATAGCTTTTCAATAGCAGGGAAAACAGCATATCTCATCTGCAGCTTGATCATTATTGGAAAAAAAAATTACTTGATGGATTTGATATAAACAGTCAGCCACTAGATTCAGCAATGTAACGTCTATGTAGTGTGCACTTTTATAGGCTTCACGAAAGGTGGGTTTGGTGAAGCTTACTGATCATCTCCAGCAGATGAAAAAATCACCTACTGATTGATAACCAGCTCCTGAAGTAATTTGGTTTAAACAATTTGAACTTAGCCTACAAATTGTCTGTCACCATAGAATGCAAGTTAAGTTTTACATGAAGTAGACTAGCAACTAGGAAGTCTCTTGCTCTTTTGAGGTATAGAAAGTTCTGCTTCCCCCTTCTCCCTAAAGAAAAAGCCAACTTCTGCAAGAGAGGAGAGTTGTGCTGTTCGTAATATAAACAACATGATCAATTATGAAGACATTTAGCACATTTAAAAATAGTCAGACAGTACATTCCTCAAGAAAATACCATACACAGAAACACTGTTTCACCACAGGATGAATAACGCTTTCAAAAGCAGGGAGAGGACAGACCCTTTCATCTCCCTGTGAAGGAAACCTAAGGAAAACTGCAGAAAGCAGGAAGACCAACACTGCTCTCACTACTCACTCCTAAATCCTGCAGTAAGCACGTATTTCTGTGTCAGCGAAGACAAAACCCATAATCATCTTCAGGAATTTATTCTGAGGCCAATCTCATCTAAAAGGTGTTCCTATCTTCCACGCAGTTTACTCAGGTCTTTCTCATCTGCGCAGTTAAACTGATCTGGAACAACCCTGGTAGTTTCTGTGATGGAAATGCAGTCTGTAATGCATTTAACCACTTTCAAGGTTAGAACCAAAACCTTTAACTGGCAGAGATGCGGATCAGAAGAAGTCACAGGAAAGACCAAAGCACGAGCCTGATTGTTCGTTAAGTTTTAAGCCACCTTCTTGTGGGATGAATATATTTAAAACCTCTAGGGTCACTGAATTTGGTTTTAAATTGAAGCCAGGGGTTTCAAAATAACTTAAAGATCATAATTTTACTCCTTCAGAAGCTCTTTAAAAATTCTGGCTTATTTAGATGTTATTAATCAAGATCAGATCCTCTCCTCTGTGTTCTTAATATTATCCTTCCCACACAGACCCTTTAATGCCTATTACTATCCTGAGCTCATGCTACAGCTTTTCCCTTAGGGAAGTGTATATGGGTCCCTCAAAATAAAAACAAGGTGCTATTAATTGTATTAAACTTGTAAAAACAGTCCTTTGTTAACTGAGCTACAGGTCCCAAAGTTAACAGAAAGAAGAGAAAAAGAAAGGAACTCTGGGTGCTACATTAAAAGAACTACTCAAAAATTCAGCTTTGTTTAGTGATCCAATCAACTCTCAAGTTTGGGATTTTCCAATTTGGATTCCCTTTTCTAGCTGGAGAAATTCTACTTGAGTTACTGCATAACTTAAGTAAAAAAAAAAAAAAAAAAAGTCTTTACTCAGTAACAGCTTCAAACCAAACAGGTATGGTTGGTTCATTTATCAGTCCCTCCAGCTGCAAGCTCTCTGTGGCAGGCACATGTATAAGGAGGCTCACAAAAAAGATGTAGGCAATATATAGAGTTACAAACAACTTAGGAAGAAAGCTAAAAGTTTAAGTGGCAGCTTAAGCTCTGTTTCAGAGAGGACATACGCTTTGCATACCAGTCTGGTCACGGCCTGTCCTTGGATGGCCTCTGGCACGCAAAACCAAGGTGGGGAGGCAGACCAAAACGCCAAAAATACAACTGGCATAATTTACATGAACTACTAGACGTGCTGCCTCAGTTCACAAGGCATGCTCCAAATGAACATTAAAAAACTAAAATATTTTAAAGCATGAGGTTAAATGGGCTGTCCTCTAATTCTCCTACATAGCACCCAACTTTCATCAGTTTTCTCCCAAGCAGTCTTTCACATTGAAACACTCTTCCAAGTCTTCTCTCCACTTCCTTCAGCCTTCTCCTTTCTTCACATTTCCAGCCCTCTAACGCACACAGCCCCCAAACTGTGAGGGCTCCAATCTCCCACCAGAGGACGATAAAATAAGTTTAAAAAAATAAGTAAGCAAAAAGACACTGAACGGAATCTTAGCCTGGTAAATCATCAAACGTCAGGACAGGAAGAGGACAAAAACCTGTTCCACCCTCCTCCTATGAAAAGAATTAAGAAAGTATTTATTCTGTAAATATTTTCGTTTTAGGAGTTGAAAATGGTCTGGCATTGCTAAATAATGTTATTATTCTGAAACAAAAGCTTGGCAAAAGACTTCTCAAAAGTATTACATTTTAACTAAAATAAAGGAAAAGAAACTAGGGTAACTGCATTTTTAATTCTTGAGGTTCCCAGAAAAAGAAAATTAAGTAACTTTAGCATTTTTCTTGAAAAACACAGGCAGAAATACAAGTATAATTCTTCCCATTTCCCAGTCACCAATACGGTATACCATAGCATGGATTTTTAAATATAAAGAATGAACTATTGTAAAATCATTTCCAAAACAAGAACATTGTTAATAATTTTTAATACAATTATATAAGGAAATGACAATGTTAAGATCATACAATATCAACTTAGCTCCAGAACACACTATAAACGTATCATCTATTTTCATATCTTTTCTATATAATACATTCGCATTATTATTGAATTTCTGCATCTTTCTTAAGGATGATCAGATCCTCTGTTCTCTCTTCTCTTAAAAGCAGCTCTGTAGTCAAATGTGGTCAGTCTGACAGATTTAACAAGAACCATTTTCCTCCCAATTGAAAGGTATAGAAATTTAACCTCAATTTCTCTCAGAGATTTTTCTTCTTACTTGGCCAACAATAAAATAAGAGAACATTCATCCACTCAGATAACACCAACAACTAAACTGAAAACATCTACAGAAAGTAACCTGCTGAAAAGCAACACGGAATGTTTGTAATTTCTGAAGATTTTAAGATACCCTGAATTTGCTTTTCGGTCGACTAGAAAAGACGTTTCTTCTGTTACTGAGAAGATAAAGAAATTTCTCAAAAAAACCTAACAAAGACTGTTAAACACACACCATTTCACTAATATATCTTCAAAATTCAAAAGTAGCATCACATAACTCCACAAACACATTCAGTCTTGCACTGCAACTAGTTTTCCCTTGCAGTGTTTATTCTAACATTCCTGCACTTTTCGGATTTCCTGGCAATCTTGCTCTTGCACTGTATCTCACAGAGAAGAAACAGTGGTGGCAACTGAGGTTTTTCCAAAACCCATGTAGAAGGGCAAATAACAAGACTAGACATCAATTCTGACCAATCATCCATTTTTCTAAGTATGTTTTCCTTTCAAAAAGACTTAAATGTTATATGAACCAGAGTAAGAAGAATGGTGTTTTAGCAAAAGGATGACCAAAAAGTATGTTTTTCCAACCTCAACATAATTAATTATGGCACCACAGTAACGCATCACTCAAGAGATACAAATTTCTAAGCTACACAAAGGATTTGGCCATGACTGCAATGCTATCCTGAAAAGAATTTCCATAGAAAATATTTTTACATCATATTTTTCTCTTTATTCCTAACATTTACTTATTATCTCCTCTACCTTTTTGATTGTTTTTATTACTAAATAAAGTTTTCATTTTTGTGATACTCTTCCATTTTTTCCACAGTTTATACATTACAAACTACACACACAAATTATAATAAAAGTTATTTAACATTTTCCACGAAAACAAAGCCTAGATCTTGAAAAAACTTCCATCCAACAACTTCTTGTATCCTTACTAGGGATAATGACCAGACTCCCAACTTAGTAAATACAACTGTGAGACTCGGAGAAAAGTGCAACTCTGTGCCTCTGCTTTTGATGCTCAAGTTCAGTATCATATGGTACGAAAATTTCCTGGTTTTGCTTCTATACAGACCCAGAGCATATCAAGCACAACAACACAAGCTCAACACCCCTCTTGCACCTATACCCAAGATTCAAAAATCTCTGCCAAAACCACCTGCAAAATTCAATCTGTGAGGGGTTGTCTCAGACGATATCTAACAGATTCGGCTCTGTAACAAGTTGTCTGGGAGGCTGAGAGCATCTCCTCTTAATCTGATAGATCCATAACCAAAGCACTACCACTAGATCTGGCTTCAGTCTTCTCTACTGTTCTGACCTGCTGAATGGAAGTGGCACAGTGCCTGAAAGAACACAGCTCAAGTACGTAAGACTTCATGACAATATTCCAAGTAAATAAAGGCGACTCCCTGCAGCTTGAAGGAAGGTATCCCAGCCCTGGAAGGAGCCAAGAAATGTTGCATACATCATGTAACTTAAATTTTACACAGCTTCTCAAGTGTGCATGCTGAATGTTATGAATCCAACTCCAGAATTTCACTTTACCCCTGCTTTAGAAAGGACTTGGTGTATTACTCAAGGTCAAAGAATATGCTGCTGCTGAGTACTGTCACATTCAAGACCTCAACTTGCATACAATTATTTTTCAGATACAAAAATAGACAGGAATATCAAGTGTTATAATTAGGCAGCAGTCTAACAGTAATTTAGAATTTCCAACAGTATATTAAAAAGGCACTCATCTCATAATATAAAGTATTAATCCAACACTCCTGTGATTCAAAACTGCTTGGAGAAAAAAAAAAAAAACCACAAAAAAAAAAAAAAACCAAACTATGCCCGCTTAACTTTGCATCTACTGGTTTTGTGACAGATCAGGTATCAGCCATCTGCAGTCAGCATAAAGCCAATGCTCTAAGAAACCAAAAAGAAGTTAAATCAAGCACCTATGCCCCAACCTGGATCAAACACTAATCGTTGATTCACTAACAAAACAGCAGCCTCCAGTGTGGATACAGTTCTGTTAGGTCCTGTTTCCACAATGCTTAATCACAGAAATAGCAGATTTTTCAGGAAGGAATAATACAATCTTCTACATCACCCTAAGTTTTCAGTGACAGTACTATGTGGCATAAACTGTACGTGTTTTCAGATTTCAAGATTAAAAGAAAAAAAGATCTTTTGAAAGTTATAGAGAGAGAAAAAGAAAAAAAAAACCTAATGATTATTCTTCATACGTACTCATTTTACTTACTCAAGTCTGGAGGCAGGAGTTTAGATATACAATTCATAGTTCAAGTCTTCTTTAAATGGAAAATTAAATCAGAGGTATGAATTCAAAGCACGTTAAACCTCTGTTCCTTATGGGAATCAAGTTAAAGCCACTTTAGTTCTGAATGACAGCATCCATTAAAGTTTGATGCACTTCAACTGATCTGCTTTAATGTCCTACCTCTAGTTAAACAAGCTAACAGACAAGCCTACAGCTGCAAGTATAGACTGGGTCTAATACCACATTCCAAGGGAGAAACACGCCTGCAGACTGGAGGAGAGAAAGAGTATTTTTTGGTTCTTAACTTCCTTTCATTAACTTGGGTCCATTTCAAATAGCAAAATTTTGCACATAGTTTTACAATCACGTTTCTTGTATACTTTTTCAGGATAAGATTCATTTAAGAATGTTACTCTTTCAGAGCTTTTACTCAAGAATTATAGAGGTAATTAGTCTGTTGACAATTATTTACAACAAATTCAACATTTTACTCTTGAAGCACAAGGCTCGATCATTCTTAGTGTTTATTAACACAATTATTTCTTAAATTTGTTCTGCTTTTGCTCATTGGTTTTCACTTTTTACCCAAATTTTCTGCCATCTTTTTAGCCACACATTAGACAAACCTAATGTGTGAAGCAAGCTAAAACAAGATGTTCATTGGCGGTCTCCCAAGTCATTAAACGCCTACCACAAGATTCCTCTCATACTCTCAGGATCGGACTGCAACCAGATAAAAAAAGCCAGCTCATAATCTAAAGCCTCCTATTTCCTTATTCTTCAATTAAATATGAAAAATTCTTCAATGATGCAATGAACGCAGCAAAACTAGTATTTCCCCCAATGAGGACTGATAGAGTTTGGGAAGGTTCAAAAGGTAATGTCATTCACCAAATTTCATGAGCAGAGATGCAAATACAAACAAGGTACAGTAAATCTGCTCTTATAGCAACCCATAAGGACTCAGAACAACATCAGTTTTGTAAGAGAGGTCTTGAAACAGCATTAAGTAATAAAATGAAGAAAGTAGTAGAAATTAGGAACTGGTTAACATTTACCACCACAAGAGCTTAGGCCTGTGGTGTTCTGGATTTAGTCTTCCACGGAATATAATCTTTTTCTAAAGTAACTTTTACTGCAAGCAAATGGGTGCTGATCTGACTTTTTGCCCAAGACAGCAAGAGCCATGCTGCCCTGAAAACAATGTGCCTACATTAGACTTTCTTCCTGAGAACTGGATGCAGATACTGTCTCAGAATAACACACAGAAATGAGTAATTGGAAGTCACTCTTAAGACCTACAACAGAACTCTTCCACATCTGGTATATCTCATTAAGCATGCAATTAGCGGTAGCAAATATTTTTATAATCCTAACCAAAATTACAAAGTTCATTTATGTGCATCTTCATTCTAGAACAACAACTTCAGGCTGTCTGGAGAAAAAGAAATACATCTTTCAGAAGTTAGGAAAATTTCTTACACAATTCTGCTATCACCCACTACTAAGAATCCCCAAGACTACAGCAAGCTTCCTGCATGTTTGTAGCTCCTAATGTTGCCAAACTAATTGTCTGGGCTGAGATCTTCCAGTTTGGCCACTAATGAATGTCTGACTGTTCCCATAAACCATTCAGCCATTTACAAGAACACCACTGAGGACAGAACATGCAATACATGGATGTTCCTACTCAAAGAAGTAAGAACTGCTGTACTTGCTTCTGACTCTAGAATTATTTTAAGTCTGCTTACTACCCTGCCCCTGATGTAGAGGTAAATGCCAAAGAAAAGAACACGTAAAGCAGCACATAGACCTTTCATGGCGCGCACATAGACCTTTCATGGCGCGCACAATCTGCTTCCAGAAAGCCACCAGGTCAGGGACTTGAGAACTGGTTTAAACCAAGGCCCTTCACTGGTTCTGTGCATTTGCAACCACATTCCTCCTCCACAACTTAGTCCTAGCCTTAGTCTCTACAAGAGGAGGAGCTGTTAAATGGTGCATATCGGAGACAGCTCTGGCACAACAAAGGAGAAAGTTTCCTCCACTTTTCTGCTGCTTAATTCAGTCCCTGAGGAGAAGGGTGACAGCTTCTGGGGCACAGAACATGAAACTCACTTCAGAAAAAGGAGAGGTAGGAAGAAGGCGAAGCAAGAGCTGGTCAGGAGAACCACCCCAAGGAGAGGGACACCAGCATGGCAGGGAGCAGGAGGAGAGGGACACCAGAAAAGAGACTGGACCAAGGGAGAAGACACACGGGTGAAAGAAAGAAGGGATTACAATAGGAAAGCAGTGATGAGGAATGGGACTGAGTGTGGAAACAAAAGGGAAGGGAAAAAAAAGCAGGTGACACTAGCAAACCTGAAGAGGGGAAAAAACAGCATTGGTGAGGTAAGGAGTAGGAAATGGGACAAAAAGTATGAAAAGGAATGACCTAGGCAGGAAAAACAAGACTGAGGCAAAAAGACCAAAGGAAGGGAAAGCAAAGTGCAAATATAGAAAATGTCAAGGGGCGAGAGGCACGCAAAGAAGTGTCCAACACAGCAAACACCCCTCCTAGCCTTCGCACAAAGGCCAGAGCCCCACAACCCCCAAACGTGCCCTCCTCCTTTCTTCTTTTAAGCATTAGTTCCCATGAAAGTGAGGTTTCTTAAGAGAGCAAGCTAATGTCTGTGATGTGAGCAGGAGGTTGGAAAGAAAAAGAGAAAATGAGACATAAGAGAATGGAGCCATTGCAGAGAAAAGAAGGGGCATACAGAAGAAGCTTCTATCACCAGGACAGAAAAAGAAAAATACATAGTGCCTGACAAATTCTTTTTTCCTTTCAGCATGGCCTTCAGGAATAAAATCAGTCAGATTTGTATCAAAAGGGAAGGCAGAAAAAAAATGAGGGCTCAAAAAAGTATGTCAAGGGTGGTGAAAAGAACCTGAGACTGACAATATGCAATACAATTAAACTGTAAAAACTGAGAAAATGCTCATGAAAGCAGGTGAACACCTGAAGAAGCTGATTGTAAGATTTTATTACAAGCACTCTAATGCACAAAAGAAGGGGCAAAAGTAGTAAACGCTGCTGCTGACAGATCCTGTGATAGAATAGGGAAACGTGAGGAGAATCCAAAAGTGTACCAACGGAAGAAAAGCAAGCAGGAGCAAGAGGATATGAGATGTCACAAATACTTACACACCAGAAATCATAGGGAAGTCTAAGCAACAGAATATGAAGGATACTCTACAAAGAAGAAACTGTTTTAGAGTAAGAATTTGAGAGAAAATAGCATTTGGCAAAGGTAACTAGAGAGCAGCTCTGCTAGTGTACGTGAACATTTAAGTAGTGTCACCCCTTAAGCGAAGGGGCAAACACAAGCTAATACATGCAGCTGTGCAACCAGATGTTATCATCTGCATTAAATTACAGAGAATGAACGCAGAAGAGTTCACAAAAAGAGAGGCAGGAGCCAGCATCAGAGGAAGGATGACATGCAAAAGATTAGAAGTTACATGCAAGTAGCCTGGTAAAGAGGATTAAAAAACCCTACAAACATTTTTTTCCTACTCAGACCGCAAATGGCTTACAATGGTTATTGAAATAACTGAATGTAATAAGACATTTTGTCCCAATCAACATGTCACTACTATACAAAAGGATAACTCAGCCAAATAATCTAAGAAGTGCAACATGCACTTTGTTTCCACTCATAACATTTTCCACAGTTAGATAAAAATCAAAACAGCATGTCCTTTATCAGAGTCGATAAAAAGAGAGTAGGTCAAGGATTCTTCCTTTATCCTACTATTGCCAAGACAAAAAAAAACATGTTTTTGCAATGCCCTACCTAAAAAATATAGAATAGACCTTTTATAATTGGCAAGAAGCATGGAAAAGTTCAGGCAAGGGGCCAGATGTTTTGTTGAAATGCACAATGGTATGGCTTAGCTTTCCTGAAGACCCACACAGTGCCTTGAGAATCTCATCTCAACATCTTCCCTTCTTAACTAATGCCCAGCATCAGATTTTATACCAAGATATAAAAACAGATTTATACACTTTCCCCCCAATGCTGTAAAGGCTACAATAATCTCCCAAGAAGACAACCCTATATCCCACATTAAATACTTGAATTCACACATGGAGCTACTTTAGAACAACCTTTGTCACAAAGACGACACACGGTTGATGAGCGCGGCAGTGAGAGAGCTCAGGCACCCCTCCTTCCACACTGTCCCATTCAGCTCCCCTCCAGGTGGTTTTTCTTGCCACTGTTACCACCTTCCTATCCCACCACACACGTGCTGTGTCCCCACCTAAGCAACACGCAGCAGGGTTCATGCATATACACATCCATACGGCTTCCCTTCAGCCCCAGCTTTTTAATCTCAGTAACAGATTTACGTGACTCAGAAAAGACCTGCATTCTCTTATTCCACTGTGAGCATCCTTTCACTCCACTGCATTCAGATTTTTAGGCATTTTAAGTAACAAAATAAATTACTGTGATATGACATAATTTGATGGAGCAACAGGACTCAACAATCACGAAAGAGACATTACAATTGCCAGATAAAAAGACTGAATGATACTAAAGAAAACACAATGACAAATGGAAGTGTGAAAAGACACACTGATGAGCACTATTTTATAAACCACAAATATTTTTTAAAAATCTTATTCAGGAAAAGCCATGCAAGGAAGATTCCTTCCTTTAAATTTCCTTTACTATTCATAGCATATAAATTGGATGCAACAGAGCAATTAGTTTAAACACTGCCAATATTCTCACTGGTGATAATTGGTTGTTCCTTGCAAGAACATCTGTTCCATCCTTCTTAAGAAATGAAGCACAGACCCTGTTACCTAGACAACAGAATCCTTCTGAGCATCACACACTGTAAGAGGGCAATACCAACCTAAGTCACACCTCATATACATTCTCCCCCCACAGCTCCCTGATCACCATTAATGCAGCTGAATGCTGTGATTTTTTTTTAACAATAAGCCCATATTTATTAGATCACAAACTCAGGCCCACTTTCACATGCATTAAAAGTAACAGCTCTGTTACCGCCCTTTTGGCCAAGCAAGTCACTTTGAAGCTTTGTATCCCACCAGTTCCCACTACCATGACTGCCAAGCTGTCAAGCTGAAAATGCTGCAGCTTACGAGTACTCTAAGAGCAACTCCTATCAAATCTAGAAATCTCAGTTCAATCCCCCTGAATGCGTTTTCTGTCCAGAAACAGTTTCCTTCACCACCATGCCCCTGGACTACCGGAGATACTCATGTGCTCTGGGGACTGATCCCATACTGTCACTCACTAGTGCCCTCCAGCCAAATTAAGGAGAATACGAGCAGATTAACCTTTGGAAGATGCCTTTTGTTGCCTCAGCAAACTCACCACAATTTTATAAATATTGATGAAATTTTAACAACAATGAAGTGCAGCAGATGACAAATTCCCCTGCGTGCTTGGATTTTTTCTTCCTGTGTGCATATGATGGAGGACCCATGAACACAGAAACTCAAATGACGTGTGAAACCTAAGGATTAAGCACTCAGAAAGGAAAAGAGAGCTCATTGGGGCAGAACAAGCGGCAAAACAATCACTGCCACTCAAACATCACCCTAAATTCATCTCACTTCAAGTTGCCTCTGACAACACCCTAAACTACCTTCCCTCCTCCTTCATCTCTCCTTCTTCTTGGCTGCAAGAAGAGCAGCACTATCTCTCCTCAAATGTATATGCTGCAGCTGTCCCTGTTGAGAGGAGAAACCTCTAGAGAAGAGCCCCTATAGCTTCGATGCATTTGGTTTTGCACATGCAATAGCAATTATGCCCTGAGTATGCACATAAAGCTTCAAGTTAGGCAGTTGGTACAAATCAACAGCACCAGAAAATGCCAAGCAAGAACAGGCTATTAAACCACAATAAAAGCAATCGGTTCACCACAGACCACACAAAGGAACCAAACACTTCAGGACTTTACTAATGCAAACATGACAGGTACTTTTATGGGAATGCTCTGACAAGTTATATTTCCACATATTTCTGCTAGTATGCGGAACAACACAGAAATAATTATAATGAACATCTGATAAGCAAGTAGATGGCATTTTGAACACTAACTAGAGTAATGAGGAGTAAAAAGTTTAACCACAGAAGATAAAAAAAAAAAACAGACTTATCTGTTTTGCAGACTCTGCTTTTTTAGAGGAGACTTCAAGGCCACTTAATTTGACAAGACAAAAATGGAATGGTTTAAAAGAAGGCTTCTATAGCAGCACTTTGTACAGCTGTGTTTCATAGGAGAAAGATAACATTTAAAATAAACCCAGTGGGATAGGAACAGAGATCTATTTGTCAGGCCCATCTGTGTTGAAAAAAAAACCACCCATGAGTTCTGGAAGTACTGAAGAAAGAAAATAAGAGCTTGAAAAAGGTCTGGATTTGAGGTGCCCAGAAGAAGGAAAAATTAAATAATCCATCTGGCCTCAGACTGAAAATGTGAACAATGGAGATAGTCAAAAACTATTTAAACTTAAAGTCACTGCAGAAATCCTTATTAAGACTACAAGGCTTTGATCAAGTTCAGTGAATTTCAGATGTGGAACAATATAAAAGAAAATTTAGTAGCAAACATTTTTTAGGCCACAAGTATAATAAACACTTTGAGATACAATGTAAAGCTGAAAGGATGACACATCCCCAGTAAAATAAAACAGACTAGATAAAACCTAGGCAAGACCAGAATCACTAATACGTAACAAAAATAACATGTCAAAAAAGAAGAAACAATTATTAGTCTGAAGTGCAAAGATACTAAAGGCAGATGAGGACACAGAACAAACCTTGGAGTTTAGTCAGAGAGAGATCATTAATCAGAGCAATAAGAAGCTCTCTTAGAGTAGAAGTTTAGAGAAGTCAAACCAAAATGGATCCAAGACAGAGCTGGTGGAGAGAAAACCACTGTACTGCTTGTACATATTACAGGCATCTGGAGATGAAAGGAGAGGAAAGCAAGGAAAATAGTACAAAAGGCAACCGAGGTAAAAAGGAAACTAGAGTAATCTAATAAGCAAGTGAAAATACGGAAAGACAATGAGAGTTGAGAAACAAACTCTGCAGGGGCGATGGGATGGCATAAACTCATTAGCACAGAAAGAAAAGGCAGAAGCTTCCTCAAATGTCTTCAAGAACTGGCAGCAGATCTCATATTTCATAACTATCTATAATCAAAATTATTCTACTGATAGCTGCTTTCAATATGCTGTTCACATATCCAAAAAACGGATGGCTTTTCCAACGGTATAACCTGTCAGGACCACCCAGACTTCAGTATCCTTTGGTGGCTGCATATGAAAAAGCTCAAGGTCACGTACACTGAGCATACACATTTACATACAACACAGTCATGTGCTACACACAGGCAACAACAGGAGGTTTAAGGAAGCATCCTGATGCTGCTAGTGAGATAGGAAGGGTGAGCAGAAGCATTTTGCCAGTTGGATGGCCAAATGGAGCAGAGAACAAAGACACGATGATCATACCTTTCTTATCAAAATGGAAACTGAGCAAACTCTACACAGTAACAACCTTACACTGTAAGCCTCTGGACAAGATGCATCACAGAATTCAAGGCATCGAGGCTATCCATATAGTGACTATTGTACTGGTAACTACAGTTTGGAAACAGAAAAGCCTCCCTGTGTCTCAAAATCCCCCGCAATAATATATGAAGTCACCATAAAGACAAGAAAAATCTCAGTAAGATACAAAGAGAGTTGTATACAAGCAGCGATTTTTCAGTTTACTGCAAAAATAGATACACGTTCATAAGAAAACAAACACCACACCAGAACTTTTAACATAATGAAATCCAATGAAGTGAATAAAGTTTTAGTAGAAGGTAAGATGACATCTTGCCTTCAATAAGAAAGCTAGAGTTTACATACAAAAAAAATCTTCAAAGTAAAATAGAATTCTAGACTAAAACCACTATCCACTTAGCCATAAATAGGGCTGAAACCAATGCTAAACAACATACTGAAAAAAGCAACTATATGCAGAGGGGTGTAAACAGGAACAGGCTACACAAGAGTTCAGTGTCAGGAAAGCCACAGCTCACCTGGAATTGCCACTTGCAAGGAATGTTGAGGGCAACAAGAGCAGCTTCTGCTACTATATGTGAAAAGCTGAACAAGAAAATGTGAGCCTGCTGCGGAATGAAGGGGGCAATTTAATAACAGTACCCATAGACAGAAGTCCCAGCTTAAAAAGAATTCATCATCTGCAAACCCAACCCATGTCATCACTTCTCAGTCTGAGGCATCAAAAGCAGTCACATGCAATGTTAAATTAGAGAAAGGCACGTCCTAAAGTCAATATACCATTCAAACAATTTTACAACTCCACACAAAATAAACCGAAAACATGTATAAATTAATTTTTCTTGACTACAAGGAAAGTACAAATGGAGGAACACAAGGAAAACACTTAATGAGAAAGAGAGAATGAGAAACAGAAGAGAAAATGAAAGATTTATGACATTAATTCAGAAAAAAACTCAAAATTTACAAAATTCCAACTGAAGCTTTAAAGCATGTATGTTCATGTGCGCACACACACATGCAATCTTGCAGGGAGCATTTAAGTTTGGCAAAATTTTTTAAATGTCTTTCCTGTACTATCTCCAGCTCTGTTCTTTTTTATCCGAGTGACACAGTAGCTATTTGCTTTCAGCGCATTGCTGCCTACAGCTTAACCTGAAGAGACTTTGCTTTGCTTTTTCGTTCATTTCTGTTCAAAGTACCATCAGTTGGTTTTGCATTTGTGTGTTCTGAGATTATTCAGGACCTGAAGTGAAGAGCAAATCCAAAGTGAAAATAACTGAGCTTGAACAGCGCTGAACACCCATTTTCCCTAGTCAGCTGCATTGGGAATTTGTATTTTATCCTAACCGATGTCAAGCGCCAAATTCATAGAGAAGCTTCTTCAGCTAATACTGTGTTAGAATGGGATAAAAACTTTCTTTTTAACATACTTGCCATAGATTTGTTGATATTGCTCTCCTGCTTTGAGCAGAGACACAGCTTCAAGAAAAGGAAAGTAACCTCCGTATGAAAAAAAAAAAAAAAACTTTCATATTTTGTATTTAGAAAGCACTGGTGTGCCAAAAGCAGTGTTTCCCTTTTCCTTTCTCCTCTGCATGCTCCTTTTTGGTGTTGTTAAATTGCCGAAAGAGTTGGCTGCAGTTAGACACCAGAGCTGACTACCTTCTTCAGCTGATGCTACAACTACTTGACAAATACATTATACTTCAAGCTGCAAAACTTATTTTCATAAACATTACAGTGCATTTGTGGGCCAATAAGAAAAAAATCAATTGATTAAAACAAAAATATTTTTATTCCACAGATTTACTACCTGTGCAGTTTTTAATTAATGAAGTTAATTGTTCTTTCAGACACAATAAAATAAAAAAGACAAAAAATGTCCAAAGAACAACCAAAGCAGGAATTTAAGTAGTCCCTTACACAAAAAGCATTTAAATTACACAGATTATACAAGATTAGGCCATGTAACACAGAGAGCTCTTATTCTTCCTATCGCATGCAAAACATGAGTTGTCATGTAGCTGAACCAAAAACCTCCTTCAGATGATTCATACGTGTAAAATTACGATGCAAAGACACTTCTACCCAACACATGCCTTAACTCTCTAGTAAAAGTCCATTTTAAATTTTTTTTAACTTTTTTTACTACCTCCAGCTATTGAAAGAAGGAGTGGAATTTCAAAGTTTCTACAAACAAATCTAACAATCTTCTCTAATTATGTAGTAGAGAATTCATGGGAAGATTTTACATTGCCAAATATTCTACACATTTATATTATCTTGGCAAGGGAAAAGAAGTTCTTACATTCAAAAGGAATCTCCTACAGTAAACGTACTCAAGGACACAGAGTACACAGAGGACACAGCCTTGTTTTACCTAACCTCGCCTTAAATGAATCCAGGGACCAAGGTTAGAAACCTATTTTTGTACATAACAGTAAATACTGCAAGATGCTGTGATGGTCAAGGTCAAAGAAAAGGTTAATACAGCCAAAGCAGAGGGCTTGTACCTATTACAAAATCCTGTGTAACTACTTGAAGGGAGCCGATGGCATTGCAGATCTTCAAAGCGCTTTATTAGTAGTGAGAAGTTATCATTATTCCTGTACAGCTGATCTTTTCTGCATTCCTAAGAGATGCAGAGACAGGTCAGATGGGTTATAAGGCCAGCCAGGTCCGCAGTCTCAAATTCCGTAGCTTCACATTTAGTTCATTCGACTAAGCAATTGCCAAGCAGGGAGGCGAGTAGCTTGTGAATGACACACAGCACCTGACAGAGGTAAAAGCAAATAAGCTTTAGTAGCTCTACCAGCAAGGCAGAACACGTCCCCTTGAGCATCCCTGCGCCACGCTGCCAGCAGAATTGCTAAGAAGCATGTGGCAAAGGCACAAAGTGCTTCAAGACAGAGACAGTAAGTCTGGCTGGACCTCCCTGGCTCAGCTACAGCAGCACAACACTAGGGACCCTCAAAGCCAAGAGGGGAGCAAGACACAGGCAGAAGAGCTGCCTAGCCCCAACAGAAGGCCACAGAGAGCAAGGAGGCGGAAAAGAATAGTATAGCAGAACAGAGCCCTGCTCAGGAGAGCTGACAAACACAAAAAGGTTACAGAAACCTATTGTTGAACCTGTAAGACTTATAAAACCTTGCACACCCTCAGAAACTGAGGATGTCAAAGTATCTGTACCCTCTAGTACTTTGTAACATACATCGCATCAATAGGCAAAAGCCCTGAGAATAACTTCCGCACGCTGAATTGTTCAAATGAGCTTTCAGTAACTCATTTAACATTACGGTCTGAATCATTTCAGCCTGCACTCATAAATGCAAGTACGAACACAAAGGCCAACTAACGCTCCCAACTTGTGTCCCACAGCGTACTGGCACCATGTCAAGATCTCCCAGAAGGAGCAGCTTCTAGCAGCTTCACTAACAACTAGCACACACTGGCACAGGACGTGGCAACTGAAACGGTTACACGTCCCAGACCCAACATTCACACAGGGAAAAACTGCAGCAATTCAGGGCATTCTTTAGCAAAGCGAGGAGAGAAATGCTGCTTGCTTGTAGCTCTAACGTCTCTCATTTAAATCATCTGTAATAGCCTACTCTAAATTTCTTCCCCCATAGAAAAAAGGCCTTTAAGCTATTAAAAAAAAAACCAACAAAAAAAAACCCTGATATAGAAAAATCCAATGAAGTTTGGAGTTGACATCATTATTTAGAGAGAAGATGGCTACATTTTGTAATTTATTGTTGAAAGAGGGGAAGTTCTCAGTGTTGGGGGTGGGGAGAAAAGCTGGAAAGGATCAGGAGTTGACAAAAGAGCCTCCTAGGACCTAACTCAAGTCACCGGTTCACAGGAAACCTTTAGTAGCAGTCATTTTTGTTGGCAGGCTGTGCTTCAGGGGGAAAAAATGCTTAAACTATCCTCTTCTGGGACAAGAAGAATTTCAGAGCAAGGCTGTATTCAGCACAGTACAAGCAACTGTTAAAAACATTTCATGGGTTTCCAGGACATTTTTACTACTATATTTAATACACTTACACGGAACTGTCTCAGTAAGAGAACAGCCAGAATACACTACAAACACTGACTTTTTCAAATGAAAACTGAACTTATTTTTAATTTGTCACTGCATTTTTTGAGAATATGTGCAACTCATACCAGGGAACTCTTTTAAGTACTAGATTAAGTGTATGTTTCAGTGACAAACAGACCCAAAAAAAAAATTTAGGAATTAATTTCAGATCCTTCAAAAATTTTCCAAGCACTTTGCCTAAGATACCCAACTTCAGTGACCTGTTAAGAAATTCAGAAGAGCAACACAGGATACAAGAGGGCTTGCAGCTTTTATCAAAACTTAGCAAACCAATGTTTCCTCATCATTATTTTACTGCCAAGTAGTATATAATACTATTTTATTAGTACAAAATGTTTATCTGCTTACTAGAAATGCATCTGAAAGGCATGATTCTATTTCTACTAAATGGACAGACATACTAGAAGATTGTTTTACAGAATCACAGAGTCTTCCAGGTTGGAAGGGACCTCTTGAGATCTAGCCCAACCTTCCTGCTCAGTCAGGTAGGTCAGGCTGCCCTCAACTGTGTCCAGTTGAGCTCTTGGCATCTCCACAGATGGGGACTTCACAACCTCTCTGGGTAACCTGTTCCAGTGCTCGGCCACCCTCACAATAAAGAGGTGTCTTTTTGTATTCAGATTTAATTTAGTCTATTTCAACACGTCCCCACTGTCTCTTGTCCTGTCACTGGGCACCACTGAGAAGAGTCTGGTTCCCACTTCTTCATTCCCTCTCATGAAGTATTTAGATACATTGGCAAGAACCCCCAAGCCTTCTCCTCTGCAGGCTAAACAACCCCAGCCTTCTTCATATGTCAGATGCTCCAAGTCCCTTCATCATCTTTATGGCCCTGCACTGGGCTCATTCCAGCTGTTCCATGTCTCTCTCGTACTGGGGAGCCCAGGACTGGACCCAGCACTCCAGGTATGGCCTCACCAGTACCGAATTAGAGGGGAAAGCTAACCTCCCATGACTTGTTGGCAATGCTCTGCCCAGTGCAGCCCAGAACACTGTTGACTGTCTTTGCCCTCAGGGTGCACTGCTGGCTCACAGTCAGCTTGCTGTACACTAGGGCCTTCTCTGCAGAGTTTTTTTTTCCCACTCAGTCCCCCAGCACATATAGTGCCTGGAGTTATTCCATTCCAGATGTGGGACTTTGCATTTCCCTTTGTTGAACTTCATAAGATTCTTCTTGGCCCATTTCTCCAGCCTGTTGAGGTCCCTCTGAACAACAGCACAAGCCATCAGGCATTTCTCACAGTTCTGTATCGACTGCAAACTTGCTAAGGATGGACTCTGTCCCAGCACCCAGCTCATCGGTGAAGATACTGAACGGTATCAGCCCCACTATCAACCTCTGGGGCATACCACTAGTGACTTTTCTCCAAGCGGACTTTGCACCACTGATCACAATCCTCTGGGCCCAGCTGTTCAGAAAGTTTTCAGTCCCCCTCACCTTACACTTACCTAACTTGTACTAAACAGCACCTACAGCATTTACATCATTCACCAAGCCAGTCATCTCATCGTAGAAGACTTCTCAGGTTGATTAAGGATTATTTCCCTTTCATAAATCCATGCTGATTATTCCCAATCATCCTCTTGTCCTTCATGTGTTTGGAAATGGCTATGAAATTATTAAAATATTCTGAACATAAAGAGAATACAGTACACTGGTACTTCTTCCATAGAGTATGGGCAGGGTTTACGGTTTGGTTTTGGTTTTTTTTTTCAGTTTGTTTGGTTGGGGAGAGGAGTTTGAAGACATCAAAAGTGGTACCCATAATATTTTAAATATAATATCTTAAATAATCTTTATTTAATCAGTAAACATTACATTCTTTGTTATCTATCTAAGCCTTTAAATACAAGATTCATGCACTAATTATGTCTGCTTCTCTTTGCATAAAATGTGCTTGATTCTGCTTTTTTTCTGTATGACAAAAAGTTCATATTTCTTTTTCAACTGTTTTACCTTTACTATTTTCACATTTAATATTTGACTAACCTGAAATTTCACTGAGGCAAACAGTGATTTTCTACATTATCTCAGGTTAGAGTTTAATGATAGTCTGGAGAAGGGTAAAATATTGTTCAAGGAAGAATTACAGGAAAAAAACACAGAGAGGCTTTAGACAACTTACAGAGTAGTTGCAAAATTTTCCAGGCTGTACTGAGCTTTGCACAAAGATTCATCATATTAAAAAAAAAAAGTTTTAAAAAATTTAAAAAAAAAAAAAATCAAGACTGAAATGGTGATGTATCACCAGAGGAGAAAAATAATTTGACATTCTCTACTTGCTTATCATGTTGTGTCCAGGTATGACAGAACCAGCTCCATACCACAGTACTATCATGACAAAAGGAAAGTCTCCCTGGGACCATTCCACACATTATCTCCATAGCAGCACAGTTTAAAACAGACAAAGGAAAAGAATCAAAGAAACAAAAAAACCTCTCAACGCTGTCAAAACCGACTTTATTGTACTGGATTATATTCTTGTTACTAACGTTAAAATAGGACTTCTTATTTCCTCCAAAGGCAGAAATATTAGCAAAAAGGTCACTGGATAGATTCTGTGTGAAGTGACTGACAGCAATGCAGTCACCTCTCAAATCCACAAGTGACTTTGACCTTACAGTGACAAGCACTTGAAATGGATAGCAGTTTTATCTGCTAAGCCGCTTCATACAGAATTACCATGGGTGCTACACTAAACACAATACAGTGGTTCCTTCAGTTCATGAACATCATGAGTTCACCTTGCATTGAACACCTGATTGCTCTATTTCACTACAACACTACTAGATTATAAGAAGCTCCAGACACAAATCTTATCACACATTTCAACAGCCCTCAGCATAGTGACAGCATTCAAACAAGGTAAATATTTAATCACGCAAGTGAACCTCTTTTGCAATGCAAGAAACTCTTGTATTACAAAATTTTACTCACTATCCAGCACTTTAACAGCAAAGCACGTTTTCAGTCACCAAATAGTTTTAAAGATCAAAAACTATTTTCACATACAAACACCTAATTCTTACCAACTCTGAAGGAATGATAAATACATACACATGTGTATGAGCACTACTGTGCTCAAGTGTCCAGTTTCTGAATCAATTTCTTTATCTGAAGACATATATAAAAAAAATATAAAGTTACTTTTTATTTTGCTATGAAATGTCTCTATACTTAGCAAAACAAATAAGGAATGAGAACTGTTCTCAGGTACTAAAGAACAGTAAGCTACCATTAGTCTGAAATAAAACACATTATAAACAAGTGGACTTGTAACAGCAGTTGTAATCTTTCAGAACCTTCTTCCTCCAAGCCATTTCAAAAACATTCAATTTTAAAATAAATCTTCCTTAGAAGGTTCCCATGTATTTCCCTCTCAATACATAAACATAGATAAAATTATACCAGAATACCAGCAGAAAAATATTATACAAGCATTACCACTATCTAGCAAGAACACTTCTTTCCATGCAAAAAAAAAAAAAAGTATTCTTCAAAAGGCTCATAGTTGAACAGCTTTAATGCTTGCACACTTTAGGAAAACACTTACGTAATCTTTATGTTATTTAATTCAGAGAAAATAAAATATCTGTTGAATAACAATATCAGTAAAAATACTTTCATTGATGTACACTTACTGCAATCTCTCTACAGGCCGACATGGATATCCCTGTACCTTCAATTTGCTTCAGTGCATATTCCTTTTCATCTTTTCTGTACACAAAAAAAAAAGAAAGGAATGTTTTTAGCTCTGAGTTACATTATACCAATCAATACAAGTATAATGATTTATTTTAATTTGGTGTGGATCAAAAAGCTGAAAAGCCAATCTGGTTTTATGTATAAATTACACTTAGATATTAAAAACTATTTTCACTTTAACACAGATTCAAAAATTCTAAACAAAAACTCCCACATAAAGAAATGTTGTTAACCTACATCAATTTATCTCTGAAACCATACAGATAACAGATATGTCTACAGATACTGATTACTCCCACGAAAAAAGCTGCACAGCCATATCCTATGCCTGGAAAACTCTCCTAGAAATACCTAGTTACTGCAAGGTTCTTACTCAACTTTAGGAGCCACTGTCAATCCACTCTCACTTCTGAAATACTATTTTAAACTAATTATACTTTTATATAAAAGTGATGGCTACTGACAGACCCCTACACAGCATATGAAACTGTGTGCTCTGACGTACAAAGCCAGACAATGTGAAAATGTTCAACTGAAATGCAGTACTACCCTTCCAAATAATCACAGTTTGAAGTTACTTAGAGGGAAGACCAAAAGAATGAGAAAGGGAAGTAGTATCTCAAAGCTCTTGTGATACACCACAACAAGCTTACTGCCTATGCTGAGGTTTCGCAGGATTCAGCTGTCATCGATAGATGCTGATAAGCACAGATACCCACAGTGCTCATGCTCTTCTTCAGATTCACCAGCTACAATTCAACAACCCACAAGCCCTCATCTAAATTCCTGGTAGACTTCAGTTTCCCCTTCTTCCAGTCCCCTCCCTTGAGTGGAGGAATGTGAGGAGGGGATGCAATCAACCAAAAATTACAAACAGCCTACACGTATTAGTAACTACAGGTGATGGTTATTCTCGGTAATTTTCAGTAGCAGCTAAACTCACAATGCCTAAAGTTAACGCTGTGCTTGGCTTCCATTGTGCACTACATTTTTTGAAGCAAAAAGATTACAAGAAAAATTCCAGATGCATTCTGACTACACATGAAAACTCAGTGCACTGCAAGTTTTGCAAGAAGTAAATCCCCTTCTGAAGTAGGAGTCACTCCGCAGCTTTCGGACTGGGAAACCCAAGTTCTGGTGCTGCACCTCAACTCATAAATAGTTGCCTCAAACAAGCACTTGTACAAAATCTTTGGAAATCTTTGAAAGTATATCCCCTCTAAATTAAAAAAAAAAAACAGAGAAATCCAGTCATAATGGAATTATAATCTATCTGCTTTGTTCAAGCAAGATGTTTCCATGTGTTTGGGATTTGGTGCAACATTGATCTCTAAAGAAGACCAAGCATCGTAGGCTACAGGCTTGAAGGGCTTCTTTCTCCAGATAGGTTTGGAGTAACAGAAGATCCTTCTGCAGCTGAAACTAGAGGAACAGGTTACTCTGAGGTGATCTAAATGTATTTTTCTCTTTGGCAGTTCCAAAATCATTCTCATTCTGCACAGATTCTCCATGGAGAAATGGGAAGGACAGCAACCTACAACATACCTTACAACTACCCCCAAAACATTCACCCACTCAGACACTTAGATGCAAATCTTAACAACAAACACACACAACAAACATAAGAAGATTAGACTCTTCTCTTCTAAACCAAACTTGTATTGCTCTGCCCCAACTAAAATGAAATAGCCTCATCTCACAGTATTTTAAACATAAAACTTCTGACTCTGTACTTGTCAAAGAGGGGGAAAACCCAAAAGTTTTCAAGGGCAAAAGAAAGCCTAAGAAGTTACCATTACTAAAATTAGGCCAAATACTGCATTAACAGCTCATAAGAGCTGTTCACCGAGTACACTTTCAGGAGTCACTTCAGAAGTGGACATGTCTGCTCTGTAAGCAGAAGGATTCACCAGGATCTACAGACACGATAATTCAGATTCCTTCTTTGCTCCCCAATGAGCAGCCCTTTGTTTTCACTAATTACTCATTTACAAGAGTTGGCTTAAGAAGCCAGAGAGGCAGAAGCAACAAATGTGCAACTTTACAAGTAATAAACTCATACCTTATCTCACAGAAATTGCTTTTGATTTCATTAACTAGTCTAAATTTTATAGAGTAAATAATAAATTCCCATCCCCTCTCATACACACTTCTGCTATCTATGCAGAAGATTTACACAAACTTCTGAGTATTAACTCCATCACTCAGACCATTTACTGAGACTGTGAAGACAAAATTACACTGTCCGCAGAACCAAAGCTGGGGGCTCTGGGGCCCCCAACATAAGAACAACATGGACCTGATGGAGCAGGTCCAGAGGAGGGCCATAAAGATCTTCGGAGGATGGAGAACCTCTTCTATGAAAACAGGCTGAGACAGTTGGGGTTGTTCAGCCTGGAGAAGAGAAGACTCCAGGGAGACATTATAGCGGCCTTCCAGTGCTTAAAGGTGGCCTAAGGGAAGGATAGAGGGGGACATTTACAAGGGCATGTTGTGATAGGACAAGGGGTAATGGCTTTAAGCTGAAAGAGGGAAGAATTAGACTAGACATTAGGAAGAAATTTTTTACTGTGAGGGTGGTGAGACACTGGAACAGGTTGCCCAGGGAAGCTGTGGATGCCCCATCCCTGGAGGGGTTCAAGGCCAGGCTGGATGAGGCTTTGAGCAACCTGGGCTAGTGGAGGGTGTCCCTGCCCGGGGCAGGGGGTTGGAACCAGATGGTCTCTAAGGTCCCTTCCAACCCAAACCATTCTATGATTGTATAAAACCAACTCTGGACATTTAAAATTAGTCACAGCTTTTAAATACGACTGTGTTTAAACTGTACAGTACAGAACAATCCCATGAGCACGTATCAGTTTGAATCCCAAAGCAACGTAGTCCCTATAGCACTGCAGTATACCCTTCTTTTGGCATGTCTACTTAATGGGGCACAACACCCCGCTGATACGGCCACCTTTGATCTAATTCTATAGATGCAAGCATTACATTCAGCTACTCAGACCTTCACAGACCGAAGGTCACTGCAAAGATGGGGTATGCCGTTTGGCTCCCAGTGCTTTCAACAGCATTGCTTAACACCACTGCCACTGCAAGTCTGTCATCGCCTAACAGCCAGCCAGCCGCTCAAACTAAGACTTTAAAATACAACCAAGAAGCGATGAAAGATGTTTAAAAAAAAACAAACCACACACATAAAACCAAACAATCCAACAACTTAAGATATTACAGCATGTGGGAAAATAAGGCAATCTTACCTATATGAATATAAGCAAGCCTATATGAATACTTTTCAAGAGTTAAGTGTTCTTATTATGCAAATATAATAGCTATTTATAGCACTTTCCAAAAGATCTCAACCAATTGGTATTTTAATTAGTAATATTTCCCATTTAACAGTAATCTCAAGATAATTTGAGAGAGAAAGAATTATATTTTAATCTTCAATACCAATTCAGCCAATGCAATCTGATGAAATACACAATTCTGGTTACTCAATAAAATGGTATTAAATGGCCAAAGAAAAAAAAATAGGTACTTTAGTAGCTATTTCCCCACTTGTAAGAATTCAATAAATAATGTTAAATGGTATGTGTGATACCTAAGTATACTGTTCAACTCCCTAAAGACCTATGCTCTTAGGAAACACTTGAGGCACGGGTATTTCCACTTTATGCCAAATATACAGAACTCTAGTGAACTTTGAACACATTTCAAGAACTTGTACAGAATTATAGAGCAGAAAAGTTTTCATAAATCCTTTTCTGACAGATCCTATATCACTACATTTCTCACGAGAGCGGAGCAAGCATGATTAAGTTTAAAATCCAAACCTGAACAACAACAAAACTACACAGCTCTGGTGGGAGGCAAAAGGCACCGATGCTAGGGATAGCCAAGCACAAGCATGGTCTTTGTCCGTAATTATTTTCATCTGGTCCACAGAAATACCGACTTGGGAGCAGGCCAACTAACTCAGAGGTCATGCTGGGGGAGGTTTCTGAGGGCAGGGAGCAACTTGCAGAGACCAAGGTTTAACCAAGCAGGTTCCATTAAACAGCCACCCCGGGCTAAAGGTGGCAATGTGCTCGCTGAATCTGAGCGAAAAACATAGCAAAACAGAACTGCAAAGGGACTCTATTCCTTGAGAGGCTGTGCCTCAGCAATTTTTATTAAAGCCTTTCAAAGCCAATGCTGAAGAATTTGCCTGAGAAAACAGGCACCACGTCACACCACCACCAAGCTTCTCTATGCTTCAAGTTTCCTTATCCAAAAATAGAGGTAAAGATTAAAATCAACACTGCTTCTAGGTCCAGAGCATTACAATTCACACTATTTTGAGAGATATTAACTTTTTACAAAAATTAAACTGCTGATATGAGATAAACCCCATCATGAAAACTTCCTGTGTATTTCAGATTGCCACAGGCAGCATCCAAATGCAAGAGTCCTCACGCCTACCAGCAATAACTGAGAACATCTCTCTGTTACAAAAATCTGTATCAGTGTAAGGCTGTTACTTGGTCTTTGAGATTAAGCTTTCCTCCCTCACCAATAAAAAAATCCTATCCCATAATCCTTAAGGTTACGGTTAATATTTTAATTTGTACAGTGCAAAAGGAAAATTCTGTCCTCTTGCCCCCAAAAATTTACTCAGATGGCTTATGGCCACTTGCAGTATTTAATGCAGAAAACTAAAATATGATTACTACTTCTTCTGGGTAACACTTTCGGTTTCCATTTTCCAAATGCTTTGAAAAGAACAAAAAGTACCAAACTCACTTTAGAAGGGTGCAGTTCAGAAGACTTAGAATAACTAAAACATTTCAAAGGAGTTAAGCTGAGTTAACTATTGCAATTGCACTTCAGAGTGTTCCCATCATATGAGAAACCACTTTAGAAAAAAGCAAATGGAAAACTAGAAACAACTTGCCAAAGACCATAAGAAAAATAGGAGGATTTAAAAATAGTGCATGTTTCAAACTATTGTTTTATCCCTATTATATAATTTTTTAACTTCTAATGATGGTCCCTCTTGAATTCACAGATAATCTAACATACATCTCAATTTCAGAATTAATTATCCACATCAAGGACTTGGTTTCAAAGACTGCAATCACACTGAACTGTGACTATCACATCAGTTAATACAGACACTAACATTACAGTATATACTAATAATAACTTTCTTAAGCATACAATATCATAAATAATTATTAAAATGCACATTTTCTTAAACAAACAAAGTATACCATAAAAACATTCCAAGACCTAGCTAGAAAAAACTAACAGAAAACAACAAATCACCCTTATAAGTGACACTAAAGGAATTAAAACATTTGTGACTTTGTAGGACAAAGCCCGGGAACATTACGGAGTTCAGTGCCTTTCAAACACAGTACTGCCTGGAACACAACATTCATACAGATATCCTGTTACACTCTAATCACCTTGTTTAATTGCTGCCATACAGCACAAAGTTAATCACTCAGCAGGAGATCACCAAGTTACAAGCTTTTTTTCACCCCCCCTTAAGATAAGGCAAAACCACAACACTGAAGTGCACCTAGAAGTTAACTGCAAAACCCTCTGTGGTATCTGGCACATGGCAGCAAAGCCACTCAATTGATCACAGTCAGCACTGGCTACCTTATACAAGCCGCTCACAGACTTGACTCTGTACACAGCACATGGCCACAGCCCTTTACAAAGGCAATGGTACCAGTAATAGTGTCTGTGATCAACTGGAAGAAGTGATCTAATCCTTCTCAAGACGTGATGAGTTCTCATGCTTTAGTGTTTGGGTTTTTTTAATGCATATAGAAATAGCCACTAACCCAAAAGGATTACAAGATCAAAAAAATCCACACATGGTGTCACTAGGATACATGTTCTTCAACAGACTAGAAAAGTAATTTTCTATTATTGTCATCCTCAAACCACATCAAGCCTTGCCCAGTCAGCAGCTCAGCCAGCTCCTTTTCATCCACACAGCAACCAGCCACAAATGACAAAAGCTGGAAATCTACAGGTAGGTCTTAATTTATTCCTAAAGAACAATATACACGCTGAATTTCAATGCATACATATCAGTTCACTTTGAGAACTACATAAGAAACTCAAAATGTGGAACAGTAAGCAGAAATTTGAAAGAAATCGGTGACCACACCAGTCCTTTAAAAAGTTTGTCTTTCTTCACCTTCAAAGGCAGCTGCCTGCTGCTCTACTAAAAAACTTCACAGAAGTTACAGCTGTTCCTAAAACCCAGTCCCAGACAAGTTCAACACGACACACATACTGAGATTGGTCTGGTTTTGGCCATGAAAAGAATGGATGGGACCAGCAGACTTTGACATCACTCCGCTACACTGAACAGTTGATCGTTTCAGCAATGTCTGTGGACTGTGCAGCTGGCCTGCCTGCTGATGCACCCCTCAGAGGTTCGGTGGGAACCTTCCCAGTGTTGCAGACAGAAGAGCACATGTGTGTAGAGCACAGGAAAGGACTTCTCATGCAGAAAGAGCAGACATGTGTGTCACCTCATCTGCTCCAGCCTGGGCCTGGACTTTCCTCTTAGTGGCAGGATGGAAAGCCAACCTCCCCAGCATGCAGGGACTACACAATCTTTAAGAGCTGAGCTTGCATCTTGTCTGGATCTAAAAGTAAACCTGGGGAGTGGGAGCAAGCCAACAAACCTACACCAAACAGAACAGTCTTTACCATGCAATATAAAAAGAGCTAGAGTGGAAAGAGAATCTCCAACGCCATTCCAGGTACATGCAAGGAAAATGCTTTTCAGAAGGGAAACAACATGGTACATTTCATACCACATTTCTGAATCTTTTATCTCACAAAATCCTTATAGTCTCAACTTTCAAAAAGATGCTTTAATGCTACACAGCTCTTTGGTGTCATTGCCTGACCGTACCCACTAAACTCTGCCAGGTCTCCCTCCAAACACCCCAGACAATGCCAGCTACCTCAGCACATACTTAAAATAACACCAGAAGGCAGCCCTTCTCTGTCTTCTGCTACCTCCAAGATTTGAAGTCCATACATTAAGCCCTTCTGGACTCTATGAACACAGCAGAAACAGAAGGCAGAAGTGTGTGTCAATTTAGGTGTTACTCTTCCCAAAATCCAACAACACCAAATTCCTGAATACCAGGTATTATTTCCTACTCCATTTTCCAATATTTTTATAGACTTGACAAAGTCAGCTACTTGTGTAAATGCATGCCCTAAAGAGGGCTAACTCAGGACTCATAACACAATCTGTGTATTTTCAAACCAATGAATGTTTTAAAAAAAATTTCCCCCAAAAAAGAACTTTTTAATTTTGTTTGTTGAAATTAGCATTCTAAAATTAAGTCTACTGTAAACATTCATAAATCAGAAACATTCAAATATAGAGCAACTGATTAAAACAATTAGCCTTTTTTAAAAAATATTTGACTTTCATTATATGCATTATGAGGAACACGCAGGAGAAGAGTTAACACAGAGCTTAGCCTGCTGGCTAAACCATCCATATAGAAAAGATCATATAAAAAGCACCACTGGAATCAGTTTAGGAACAGACACTCAGTGTTATCACAGTACCCTACCATAAACCGAACTATACCCAGATTTTGTCCTATTATCTACAAGATAACCCCAGATGTACCACTAAAAAACACTGTTGATACCTCTACTCTTCTGTTTGTTTATTCCTCTGTAAACCAGTCCCTGAACTCAGGAGGAAATGTGCGTGTTAAAGAACAAGGCAAGTTCTTAAAGTGATGCTAAGCTACTTGCCATTAAACCGAACACCCTTACATTGTGTGCTTCCACAGAGTCTCCCAAAAGATGCTAAATACCTGTTACAAAAAAAAAACCAACTTCACCTACAATAGGTGATGTGTTCTTTATGTACAAGATGACAGCTGATTAAAACGACAAAACAGTATATCTGGGCACAGATAGAATTTTCCATACTACAAAAAAAAAAAAAAAAAGTCCTTTAGCCAGCTATAATTTCATTAGCCTGAGAGTGGGGAGTAGAGGTCTCTTAGTATCAACATGAGGAGACTGGAACTATTCCAGCACCATTACACATAACCTAACCATAACCTTCTCTTTTTTTTTTTTTTACCCGAAATTTCTAATTCAGAAAACTAAAAGCAAATCTTTAGCACAGATAACTCCCAACTGACAACAACATTTTCAGACTATTTCACAGTCACAACCACACTGATTTTTAAGATGTCTGTAAGAACAGACCATTGGAAATCTTACTAACCTTAATCTTAGTAAGATTTAGCCTTTACAAAATTTTGTATTTGTAAGGAAAGAGAGCACAACTTCAGTCACTGCCACCCTCACTCCAAATCTACTAATGAAGACTGAGAAACCTCAACCAACTACAGCGTTGCTGCCATTGCTAAAATTAGACTGGCTCTAACAGTATCTTGAGTGACTGAGAACTGTGAATTTCATACAAGTAGGTTTATTTTATAAGAGATTGGCATAAACAGACTTGACAGCTTGTTTATAAAGGCAAAAACTGAAGTGTTCACACTAAACCTTGAAAGCTGTAAAATTATTCTGCTGCTCCAGGTAATTTCTTACAGCATTTGCTATACTAAAGCAGGGGATGGAGCTGTACTTGATCTTATGCTGTAGTTTTGACCCTGGCTGGCAGTCAAACATCAGAAAACCCACTCGCTCACCCTCACCCCTCCTGGGGACAGGGGAGAGAATCAAAGGGAGAGAATTAAAGAGACTCATGGTTTGAGATAAGAACAAGTTAATAACTAAACTACTATAAAACTGAATAATAGTAACAGTAATATATACAAATATACCAATGAGTGATACACAGTGATACTGCTCACCATCGAATGGCCAAGACTCAGCCCATTCCCGGCTAGTGATCCCGCAGCAGGGACAGTCCTGAAACCACACTCCCAGAACAGAGATAACAGCCCAAGTGTCCGAGAGACCAAGACGACCCTGAGAGAGGGGCAACCCAGAGGGAGACAACCCAGAGCAAGAGAGAATACTTCTGGATGGATCCTCATCTATATACTGGGCATGACATGCATGATATGGAATATACCACTGTCCAATCTGAGTCTCAATCCGAAACCTAAGGTCGAATCCTAGGCGAGTAATTGGGGCTGTGCTCCCTTCCGGCTTCTCCTGTACCTGCAGACACTGGCCCAGCAGAGAAGCTGAAAAGTCCTTGGCTGTCCTGGCAGCAACAATAAACATCAGTATGTGATCAGCCTTCTCCTCAGCACAAATCACACAGCCTCACACTAGCTACTGTGAAGGAAGTTAACTCCGTCTCAGCTGAAACTAGGACATCTTATGTCTTTATAGACAGGCTTGATTACAGATAGTGAGCAGATTCAGGAAACACCTCTCTTCCAGAACGGTTATTGCATGTGAGGATTTGTTACCTTAAAATAAGGAACAGCAGCAGCAAGGAGAAAAACATCTCTGAAATAAAGAGGAAACAAGCTCTTATTTATCTGGGTATTATCCACCAAGGCCACAGACACAGGGTCCTGCAGACTTTCCCCAAAGACAATCAGCTGTTTGTTTCATCAAATCACTTTTAAGAAGAATGTTTGTGACAAACTGTAAATGTCAAGAACACTACCTGTCTGGCTTTCAGTAATTTTATGAGTATAGGTCCTAAAGCCATTCTGTAAAAACATACTGTAACTACACAGTCCAGCTTAATGTGCTCTTGCTCTGTAGTGCCAAACCTGGCTAAAAACTACAATTTTAATAGAAATTTTCCACCTATCAAACACCAAATATTAGAAACTCTGTATTTCTTCTGGGTGTCTTTGATGAGAACTCAGTTTGAAACAACAAATGCAGATTTTCATTTTTTTCTAAACCATTATAATCCATTAGGTTCACCTACAGCAGAAGAAAAAAATAGACTCAATGTAATATTTATCAGAAGGACAATGGCCTAAAACCTGCAGTTATTTACTTTTGCTTTTCTAACTCATTACGCAATCAAACACTTCCTCTCAAGAAAGCCCAGATTTATCACAGATATCTTTTGCACAACAGAGCACATTTATTATAGTTGGAAAGTCGCAGAGTACAAAAAAAAAACCCTCGAGAAAGTATAAGGACCAGAACAAAATTCTACAAAGTCACCATAGGGTCCAATTTGATTCAGTCTGAAATGGAAAAAAAAAAAATCATTATTGCTAATGGAGCATCTAGTCAGCAATCATCATATTCCTTCCCAGAGAACCCAAGTCACATTCTGCCTTCTTTCAACTTTTAAACTGTGCATCCCATAATGAGAATAGGTTTCTCTCACATTCTTGCTGTAGTTTATGAGCATCATTTGGATACAGTTTTACACAAACATCTTTTCCCACCACTGAACTCATGCTAAAGGTAGAATAAATGGTATTCAACTTGTGATGGTCTTTTGGTTGTTCTGAACTGAAGGTCAAATTGCATCTGGTCATTTGTCTACCTCTGTTTCTCATTTGGAGCATGACAGAATTGGGCAAACGAACAACTGGTTAACCTGTACAATGACTGGTTGTAATCAAAAGGTATGAATATAAAAGCTAACTTTGAAGTCCACAACGCCCTTGAGAACACGGCAACAACTCATGCAGGAACTCTGTTTTTAAGGTACAGACACATTCAAAGACACAGGCTGAAACCCACTGTCAGCTGCGCTATCGACAATGAACCAAAGCAATGAACATGGCGTTTTTCAATGAGCAAGGTGATAAATCTTAGCATGACTCTCTGATAGTCCACGGAAGCATTAATACGGGTGAGGATTTTCTTTAAACACCTTTGAATGTGCAGAATTCATGAGCCATAAGATAAGAAGCATCTCTCTCAAAGAATCTACTTACAAGTCAAATAGATAATCTCATGCTGCTAGGATTTCATGCATGAGTGGCCTTTCTGTCATCAGATCTCTTCAGGCACTCAGACTCCACAACATGCCAAAGAGCCAGGAGAGCCAAGAACAACTGCAGATCTAGCTTCTGCCTCCAAGTCAATTGCTTATAACATTTATTTTCACTCGACTATAAAAAGAAATCAATAGCATCTTCTACTTAAATCAGCAGGGAATGAACAACAAAATAATCATACCACACGTAAGGCCCAATTTATGGGAACACATGTTTAAAGCCAGACTGTCTGAGACTATCCTCATTTCATACCTGTGCTCTTATTTACACCAGAACCTTTATCCTTAAGTGAGCAATCTGACACTCCCAGCACACACAGGAAACTTTAGCTGTTGCTCTGCCTATCAGAAGGCCTGACCTCAGTGTGATTTCATCTGCAAGATGAATGATCCGAGAGTACTTCAAGATTGTGAACTTTGCAGAAAACAGATGACAACTGAGGGAGAAACAAGCAGTTGTGCAGTAGCCTTATCTGAAAATACTTATTTAAAAATTGCTAATCCCAAAAAAGACAGAACCAAACATGAATAATGCCTCTCAGAGATCCACTATTCCAGTAATCTCAGCTCCTCCAATTTTTGTCACAGAAGTCCATTCTGCTTTCCAACTTAAAAAAAAAAACCCCAAAAACAAAATAAAAAACCCCAATCAACCTACACTTACAGACGCCAGTTTTGCCAAGGTCAATTAGCACTATCTCTACATAATTCCTTTCAGACAGTCTTATTAGATACACTAATATTTCATAAATTTTCAAAAAATACTGCTAAACCAAAGAATTGTGATCCCACTGAAAAGTCTGAGAAAATACTAGNCACCTAAGAGAACAACTATTCCATAAATCTAAACTCCTCCAATTTTTGTCAAAAAAGTCCATTATGCTTTCAAAAAAAAAAAAAAAAAAACAAAAACAAAATAAAAAACCCCAATCAACCTGCACTTACAGACGCCAGTTTTGCCAAGGTCAGTTAGCACTATCTCTACATAATTCCTCTCAGACAGTCTTATTAGATACACTAATATTTCATAAATTTTCAAAAAATACTGCTAAACCAAAGAATTGTGCTCCCACTGAAAAGTCTGAGAAAATACTAGTAAGAAATTCAGATACAGAAGTATCAGTTGATTTAAAGACTATCACAGGATTTTGTTAATAACAACTAATTTCGATTTAAAAGCTTTCTGTACTTTATTTCTTCTTGAATCTGTTGAGATAGCTGAAGTTCACGAGAGGTATAATAATTTCTAATATCACATCTAGCATTTTTGTCTGTCAGTCATCTAACTTATAGTCAAGTGATCCTTGTAAACCAAGCCCCCAGAGCTGAGAGGTCTTTTATAAACCTGAAATATTCAGATACATGACACTCATAAATCAAGTCAAAACAGTGAAGTTTTTGTATTTGTTATATAAGTAGAAACTGTTCCTCATTTCCCAAAGTCACATGCTGAGTTAGCCAATTTATTCTAAAAGCAGTTATCCTGGACCAGTTTCAGCATTCCTCCAGGCAAACATGCTGTTATTGAAACAAATAAATCTTTTTTAAGTTCTAATACTTTGTTTCAGCAAATAAAGAATAAAAAATTGCAGCCTGTGTCAGTTCCCAAATGCCAGCAAAGCAGCTCAAGAAATGACACATCTTTGGAAGCAGAATGTAAGAGCTGCCAATCACCTCCGCTAACAATCCCTTCCTCCATCATACACACACACTGCATCTTCTCCCGAACCATACATTAAGCAGCAGATTCTCATTTCACAACACAGAACTCAGCAGTTAAAAAGAGGAGAAAGACTTGGGTCAGAATGCATCTATGCAAATCATGAGCTTGATTAAGGCCACAGAAGAGGCAAATACACCTTTTCAATAGGTATTTTCAGAAGATATGTGAAAATGTAATGTTACTAACAAACCTCTAGTGACATTTGGTTAGAACATTCCACAGAAATTCTGGCTACTTGTGCAAATATATCTAGCATTCTGAATCACGATAACTTCTGGGGCTCAGGGGTTTTTGTTGGTTTTTTTTTGTTTCTGTTGTTTTTTTGGTTGTTTTTTTTTAATCTTGCATGATGTGAAAATACTCATCTTGAAAGTAAATTTATGAAAGAAACTTTACAACACTTCTACCGATAATACAATGGATTAGATTGGATCACCCAGAAATACACTGACATATTACCTTTCTGTGTCAAGCAGTTCACACGAGAAGTATTTAGCTTCTGACCTAGCCCCTGTTCTGCCTTGCTTTGCACCCTCTTACAGGTGGGGGGAAGAAAGGAATGTCTTCTTCCCCCTCAAGCTCTTACTTCCTTTTCCTGCAGCACTACTGCAAAACTCTTAACTCCCTCACTATATAACAGGAAATTTATCATCTCTGTAAAAAACAAAAACAAAAAAACCCCACACTACATCTTGAGAGGTTTTCCTTCACAGCTTATTATGGGATAATTTATGCACGTCTTCCTCTGCAAGCTTGGCAAAAATCTTCATCTGTTTCTCCCTCAAACAAACGCAACCTCCTCTATGTCTCATCACCCGCACTCCCCTCATTTCTTCCTCAAGCTCCTACCACCACCACAGCACCTTTGTGTAGTAGCAAACAAAACAACAGCTGAATGCTCTCTGAAAAGCTATGGGCTCTACAGCTCACCTCTGTGCGTGGTTTCAGGGAGAGAAACAGAAGGACGAAATGGCCATGGGAGACACCATATCCAAGAGAGCCTGTGGGAAGCACTAGAAATTACTCATCACCTCTTGCACTATCCTCCTGGGCAGGAAGCACAGACACAGTATAGTTGCACTAGCAGGTCTCAGTAAGGCACAGTCAGGAAATACTAACAATCTCCTTCTAGACTGGGGGTTTCTATTAGAATGCACTACAGGCAACTAGACAGGTTTGGTTTAGTTCTGCTGCTCCTTCTCACGCATATTAAGAACACTCAGTGGTAATAAGTATTTTCAGGATTCGTGGGTAAATCTAATATTTAGGTTTACTGAGCTATGCAGAGATTATAGCAAGGCACAAACACCTTCAGCCATTCTGCCTTCCTCAAGATAACAGGTTTCATCAAAAACAAAAGAAACCAAGGAGCAAAACATAGCTTTTCAGACATCACCACTGGTAGAGACTTTGCTGCAGATAAAGGTGGTTGTTCAGAATCAAATACATTGCTTTCTGACTTGGGTCAATATCTCTGTGATTTAGCCTGTCACAGAATTACACCAGTAAACAGCAACTACAGCTGAAAACTCAAGTTACCTACATTCAAGAAAATGTCAACTAGAGGAAATAATGAGATGTAAATACATAAATTATTATAGCCTCTCAAATGTCTTACAAGTACAGACTTGCAGTGGTACGTAACACTCCAGTTTCATATTCAAGAGAGTATAATCCTTGCCACATCAATGAGTTGCCACTCTCTTAACAGTAAACGTACCTCAGTACACATGTACCCATTCCCCTGTGATTTTACTGCCAACACTGTTCATTGTAGCATTTACTCAACTCAAGTGTAAGTTTCACTTCCTGACACAGTTCTGCAGAATAACAATATAGGGAGAACAGTACACAAATTACTGCAATACAAATACCCATCTAAGTAGATTACTTTTTTTTTTTCTACACTCAAAAGTTTTGTACCACCATAGTGATCTCAGTCGTACATGTGACCAGATGCAACCTCTGAGCAACATGATGGTATTAGCAGAAACTCCCAGCCACAGCAAGTCGCCCCAGGAGAAAGTCTGTTTTTCCAATAGAGCCATGCCTCACAGCACGCTATTTTTTCTCTCTCAATCAATATTTTCCTACTTCTGCTTCAAACAAGTAAGACTCATTAAACAAAAAAACCTAAAATAAACAAAAGGTTACACGGCCAGGACCAGAGGCAGCATCCCTGGGTAACACTACACACTTGCCTCGGCTATGTGCTTCCCCTTCCTTTTTCTCCCCATGCCCTAACTCTCATTCAACTCTTGTAGGGACCTGGATGCTCTAAGTACTTCAGATCTGCGTTAAGAACTTTAAATTAATGCTTCTGTACACTGGTATCAATCTAAGGAGGAAAACAGACTCCTCTTTAGTTACATGCTTACAGTACTCAAAAAACAAGGGGAAGAGGGGGAGAGAAGATTTAATTTGTCTTCCCCCCCTCCTATGCCTGTACTTTACAGTGATGGTTTTGAACTTGCATCACTGTTGCCCAGTTTCCAAAAGGGAATTCCATATTTGGCAGCTAAGATGAAGCCCGTTTTAGACCAATTCTCTTGTTTGAAAGTTACAGATATATTAACAACAAAGTAATCCAACAAGTTACAAACAGTTACTTTCTTAAAAAGTATATTACTATATTAGCATAGAAATCTACCCATTTCATTCAGCTGATACATTGTGCAGCCCAGGGCAGTGCCAAACCTTTTATACTTGCCAAAGGATAACATCAGAGGAGGGTCTGCAGGGGCAGCGCCCGTCCCTGAGCAGGCAGCGAGCCTGGGAGCTGCATGGGGTGCAACTCCAGGCCCTTCCGCTGCCCCCACCTTGGAAGCTGATCACTTTGTATTTCTGTCATTCCATCCATAACAAGATTGATGCACCCAACTGCTTTTCAAAAGGTGTTTTAAAACATATTGATTAAAAATATTACCTACATAGGTATTTGGGGAGGAAAAAGAAGAAAAGCTGTTTGTAATTTTATTCTAAAAACCTCTGTTGTCCAAACCCAGGTAGTGAGTCAAAGAAAAATAACAGTCCTAGCATGAGAGAAGGCAGACAGCTCAATCGTTTACTTAAAGGTAAGCAAAAGCAGCAATAACTAGAAAGGTTTTATTCACATGAAGATCTCGGCTTTTGCAAGCGTTACCTCTGCTGTCACCGCTACTGAAGAACAGAGTGGCCTATTTTCTGCTTCACTCGTGCATCCCATTATTCCTTGCGCACTCCTGACTAACGAACAGCGGTATCTTTTCAGCTTTCATCCTCCTGCAGGTAAGCTCACATCCTGGTGAAGGAACAGAAACACTCCAGCAGCCTGAACCAATAGATTGATCTTTCCCAAAGAGTTAAGGGAAGTAATTCAGGCATACACAGCAAACAGAATTCCCACCCCTTGTTTCATCCTAAATATTGCCTGCCATATGATGAGACGGATGAAGTGAAACAACTAAGCACAACATCGTGGCTTAAACTGTGATCAAAGAAGTGGCAAGAAGCGTAACAAGGAGAGGTAATGCATGAAACTAAATCACACTGCCCTAATCATGACCAGAAAAATTGCATTCTTTCTTTCACTGGACAAATGTGAACAAGAGCCCAACAAAGTTAGCAAAACTGACTGTGATGTCCTGAGGCAGTACATACACAACACAAATCATAACAGATTTTCCAGCTACATAAAGAGCTAAAAACTTAACACTGATAACTGAATTGCAACCATGAGGCTTATATCACTATTTCCCCCCTCAAAGCCACCGGTCCAATTTTTGCGTACACTGAAATAAACCATTAAGACACCTTATATAAAGACCCTTATTTTCTAGCCCTTCTGGACTACGGAGGTACTAATGAGAGTTTTGTAAACCCAGGTGCCTAATTTAGCCAAATGCATAATGCAGGTAATACCTCTAGACCTCATCAGACCACACAAGCACTTCTGAAGTAAATGGAAGCTGCAGGTGCTCAACATCTTTTTTGTATTTCACTGCATGAACATATTTTTCTACATTCATGTAGTGCCTGCAAATGTCACACCAACATTGTCCAAACCTGACTGCCTATTTAAAAAAAAAAAAAATCTTCTAACTTTCATAGAAACCTATCAGCTCACTAGAAACATGCCCAAGTGATATTGCACTCTAGGCTGAAAATGCCAAACTAAGCTGTTAATTTGTTGAAAAAATGCTTTTATGCCCAAGCCATTCACAGAGATCTAAGCAATACAACCACCTTTTTTTACAAGCATTTTATCGAAGAGCTTGCCAAGCTCCGTATAAACACATTTTACTATTTCATAAAGTTTACATGCCAAGTTTTTGAAACATGAAGTGACAGGCTCTCGTTGGAATTTCTGCAGAGCTACAAGGTTCTTATTGCCCTCAGCCTCCAGAGACTGTAAATTGACTCTAAGAAGCAAGTAGCCAGAATCCTTTTCTTCTATACAGGAATACCTGGCAAATTTGAAATACTGAAACAGTCTCTATGATCAGCCAAATAAGAATTCCTCTACATGAGGCTCAAAATCCCCAGTGATCAGCACACTATAAATACGCATCACTGATAGGTCTCTGTTGACAGCACTGGAAAAAGTTTCTCTCCACCATTAAGGACCCCTTAAAGTTAAGAACTAATGATAAATATCTTCCACCCACAGAGATATTTTTGCTAGATATTTTCATAAGGAAAACACCCATCTCAATGATTCAGGTTGTTTTCTAATTTTTTTTCCTAACTTGTTCACATCTTACCTTCACCCAAGGTCCTAAAGTCACACAAAACCAACTGAGAGTGAACTCACCAACACCATAAAAAGGAAAAACAAAAAAGGGGAGAATAACCCAGTTTCCAAGCTTTGTGAAGTACAGCTTCTAAGTATATAGTACAGTTGCATTTGTGCCATATTGCATTTCAATCTGCCTACTGAAACTTTGCACTCCCTTTTACCAGTTAGTTTTCTTACAGTTCAAGGTCTCCCTCTGCTTATTTGCAGCTCTGACACATAGCTATCTTTTTATCATGTTTACTTTTGCCTTACTATGCATTTGCATTTATAACACTATTATTATTGTAGGGATTTTGAAGACATGTCCTTTATGGTGCTTTGTAGCATCAATGTAATTCTTGTAATGGCTTTCCATTGCCAAGGGCAGAAATTGAACAGAAAAGTTAGAAAGATATATCAAACTACTTTCTTTTTTTTTCATAAAACAGTAAACTCAAAGCTCTGCTACTTCTATGCTGTTCTTACAAGCAGTAATTTTAGAATTACTGTATCAAAAAACATCAAAAAATACTTAACCAGCATTTTGGGTGTCTTTACTACCATTTCCTCTCATATATATCGTGTGTGTGTGTATATATATGATAGACATAAATTTAAACTTTAAAAAAAAGAACTCACTTCTACTAAACCCACAAATATTAGAAGAGATCACTGGCAAGTGTAATACCCAGAAAGGCTTTAACATTTCTTTTTCAAGTTAGTTATGCTCAAGTATTCTTAAGGTTGCAGAGCAAGCTAGTCAGAGCCGGAGCTCATTTCCCAGCATTTAATCCTCCACCTGAATTACTGTGCTACCTTCCAGTTATTAACTACTGTGATACTACATCCTCTTAACTCACAGTTCAAACTATCAAGACACACATGAATGCAATTTGCTCCTGCAGAAAAATCCCTGGATTTCTCTATTAATCTAAAGCAGCAGTGTTCCATTAACCACTTCCAGAACTTTATTTTTAAAATTGCCATTTTTCCATATTCAGTCTTTTCTTTTTCAGAGTTTCAGTTGCCCATAATGGAAGGCTATTACCCTTTGGCTTTCTGTTAGAAAGGTTATCACCTTCAATTTGCAAGTATATTTTATCGAACTTTACAGTGCACTTAGAACAAACGCTTCCATAAACACAGCCCGTGCTTGTGCACTATTTGAATGCAACCGTGAAAAAGTGTTGAATGGCTCTTCTGAAAGAAAAGGGTGGTATCCAGAACCTGCACCCGCATGACAGCTTTACTCAGGCCTCAGGACTGCTCCTCTCCAACAACTGCACCCCAGCTAAGAAACCCCAAATAATAATCCGAGCTCCCCATCCCTCTCTTAACCACAGTGCAGTGAAAATGGCATCCACAGGACACCTCTCCCACGGTGCCAGCTGCCTTTTCCCCACGGAAAGGAAGGAACCCGACATACATGGGCTTAATGGTTAAGTGACCCCTCTGGATCCCACCAGCAGCCAGGTATCTGGGGACAGGGCCAGGTACCGTGCTCTCGCACGGGACACGGGGCCGATGGAGACACGCCTCCCGCACACCCGTGCGGGGGTGCTGACAGGAGCTGCCGGCTCTGCGGGCAGGACAGGCCGCCCAGCCGCGCTGCGCTCCGCAGGGGGCCGGGGCCGCGCAGCTTGCCGGGGGTTTCCCGGCCGCCCCGGCCTGACCGGCAGAACCCGGGGCAGGGCGGTGGGCAGCCAGCCGCTCCTCGCATCAAACTTGCTCGTTTTCCAACCCCCCTGCAAGTTCTCGGAGCAGAACGTCAAAGCAAGAACGCGGTCACACAAAAGATGAAAGCGATGACGGGAAACCCGGAGTGGAAACCAGAGGCGATCCCAACGGCGCAGCCCGCCGACCCACCACCACCCCTGCCGGCGGCGGGGGCAGAGCGGGACGCGCCACCAGGGCCTCGGCCACCGCCGGCGGAGCGCTGCCGCGTCCCGCTGCTGCCGGGACGGAGGGCGCAGGCGGGGGACGGCGACAGCAGGACGGCGGGCGCAGCCCCNCAGGGCCGGGGCACCGGGGCCCGCGAGCGGCATGGGGGGCGGGCTGCCCGGCCGGGCTCCGAGCCCCGGCCCCTGCACACTGACAGAAACTTTCCGAGGAGAGGAGGGCGCCGGCGGGGGGCTGGAGAGGGGGGGTCCCGCCGGCCGTTGACGGCGCGGCCCGGCGGCGCGGCGCGGCCCTTACCCGTCCTTGCGGCGGGCCTTGTAGACGTGCCCGTAGGTGCCTCTGCCCACTTTGCAGCCCTCGTACTCGAACAGGTCCTCCACCCGCTCGCGCTCGGCCGCCAGCTTCGACTTGAACTCGTAGTCCATGTCTCGCCCATGGGCGGGTAGGGACGGGCAAGGGGGGACGCGGCGGCCAGATCAGCACCTCCGGCTGGCGGAGCCCCCTCCCGGCGCCGCCATTTCCGGGGCTCGGTAGGGGTGGCGGGGGGGTGACGGGGTGGTTTGTTTTTGTTTTGGTTGGGGGCTTTTTAGCGGGGGGAGGGAGTGCGCTCCGCCGCCACCCGCTTCAACTGGGCTCCTCGCGGCGCGGCGCGGAGGAAGCCGGGAGTCGTAGTGCGGCTGCGGGCGCCAGCCCCGGCGCCCCGGGCGGGACGGGCTGGCCTCAGAACTACAACTCCCGGCATGCCCCGGGCCGCCCCGGCCAGGCGGCGTCGGCGCACTTGGCTCCACGGAGACGCCGAGCGTTTCCGCGGCCGCTGGGAACTTGCTGACTCTTCACATTGCAGGCAGAGGCGGGAACGGTGAGCGCAGCCGGACCCGGCGCCTCTCCCTGGGAAAACGTACACCCCGCGGCCGCCTCCCCCCCGCCGCCGCGCCTCGCAGCGCGCATCGGGCTATGGGGCGCTGAATAGTGCGGCAACTTGTTTATCTCGCGAGCTGCTACTCAAGGCCCGACCCCGCCTCCCTGCTCGATGCTGCCCTCTGATTGGCCGGTCTCGCCTCGCCCCGCCCCCGGTGGCTCGGCCGCGGGTCGCCCGCAGGCGGCCGCGGGTGCGGAGGGCAGTTGGCAGCCGGTGCCCCCGACGCTGCCAGGGGAGCGGGTGGATTCGGGCCTGGCCTGGGGGTGTTGTGAGGCAGCGGCCCGAGACCGGTGGTGTTGGGGAAGAGCCCCTGCTCGCCTGAAGGGCGGGGGCGGGGCCCCGGGAACGGCGTTTGCCGCCACTCGGCCCACTGACAAGCAGCGCGCGGGCCGCGGCCCGCCCAAAGCAAACGGCTCCTCAGCGCTCCCGGGTGTGCCGGTGCGGCGGGGCCGTGCTGCGGGCCCGCGCCTGCTGGGGGCCGAAAGGGGCACGGGGCTGAAGGGAACCTGCGCTGTGTCACCTTTGTGTCACTGCGGCTCCGTGCTGGAGACACGAATTCTCAGAAAGTGGCTGGATGTAGCCAGATGCAGCTAAATAAACTCATTACTAAGAATCAGAAATTAACTAAATACTAACCCGGGCTTGTCGCCGAGGCTTTGTGTTTTGATAAAGCATTGGGATTCTTAGACAAACATGAAGCTACTTCCGGGTTCAGATTTCATGCGGAGTATTTTCAGATCGTGAAAATATTTAGGCCTTTTAAAATTATATTTTAGTCTCTCTCATTCAGGGATTTCTTTGTGAAAAACACTCTCTGCAAGCGTGTTTGCATTATGGAGGCCCACGCAGAGCTAGTCAAATACAGTTCTATCCTGTCACAGGAACGAGTAATAATCCCCACCTTGTGTACACAACTGTCCTTTGTAATAGTCAGCAACAACGGAATGAAACAGAATGGAATTAGGGAAGGGAAGAGTGAAAATGGGGGTTGTCCATATACGGAAACTGTCTCAGTTTGTCACCTGCCCAGCCAGCATTAGGTACCTAAATGGAAAGTTTTTCCGCTCCCTAACAGAAAGGGTGGGAGGGGAAGGTGAGCTGATGAGAAGCTGTTGCTGCTGACAAAGCAAAGGGAGGGGTCACCGCACGGTAAGGTAAGGTACGATATGTGGTTACAAGTGCATAGCTAAGCCATGAGGTCCTAACCAGAAGTTTGTTTCTCAAGCAATGGCAGAAGGAGTGTAACCATTTTGAAGTGATTATTTTTTCCAGAAGGCAACAGATGACTCAGAATTTCCCTTGTGCCAGGTAGCTAACAACCACAATTCTCAGAAAACTTCATCACTCTTTTATCAAAGTAATATTTTCCAGAGAACTGCAAGTGCTTTTCTCTGCAGTTGCAGATATGGATCTTTCTGAACAAGGCCTGATCATGAGCTGGCAAATTTCCTAAACACGGGAGAGAGAGGAGCATTGATCTTTCAGTGTCAACATCAAAGACATTTGCTAAAATAAGAGCTAACCATTTAAATTTTGCAAAGCGTTCACATCTTTAGTCACCTGGTAATCAAAGCTAACACTGAGAAGAAAGGGACACAGACTTAAAAAGGCAAGCATGTAGTTTATGCTACCCAGATGTATTCATCCAGTCTCAAAGTCACTAGGAATAAGGGCTACCTTGCTGTTGTTAATAATACATTCTATCGCCCATTTTCATCATTGTGGCTTTTCTTTTCTACTCTTTCAGTTCCACCGTGTAATGACAAGACTTTACTATAATTCATCGTGTGTCCACAGCACCAGTGAGAGAGGGCTAACAGCACCCGCTGTTACAGAAGCCCAGCTAGGCTGGCATTTGTAAGCCAAGGCAGCTTAATTCCCCTCTACCCTGTACTGTACCCACCTCCCCAGTGCTGCAAGCAGCCGTTTTATCCTTTCTTCCATAAACTGACCGTGCTTTGCCAGTAAATGTTTTGGCCCTCACTGCTGCTACTAGGAGGCTGTCCGAGAGAAACCTCTCTAACAGCTGGAAGCCTTTTTAAAATTTCAAACCTACATTTCCCTGCAAACAGTACACATCCATCTTTTCTTCCTATGCAAATACTGTCCTGAAGTAGCCTTTCCCACTCTTCTATGTGTATTCCCTGCCAAAAATATTTGTAGACAGCAATGTCATCTCCACACATAGCTTTTATTGTGCTGGACTAAACAAGCCATGCTCTTCTCCTTCCCTTGTGACCCCCCTCAGTGGAAGCTGGGCTGGTTATGGAAAATGCAGAATGTGATCTGTGCCCCAGTTCCTTCTCTCATGAGGCAGCCCTGCTTCTAGTTCCAGATTCTAGTTCTAGAATCCTTGCATTGGCCACATAAAAGCCATTAAAAGCGTAGAATCAGCTAAGCAGTTCCAAGTGTAGGCCAGCTCAGAGGCCAGTAAGAATGAGACTACCTTCTCATTTGATGCAAAAAAATCATGGTTAAAAGATGGCATTTTATTAATTGTATTATTCACTTCTAGTCAGAAGAGAAATTGCACTAACATTTTTAATATGTAATGCCCTATCATTTTTTTAATTGTGTCTGAGTAGCCCCACCAAAGAAAACAG
Organism: Syrrhaptes paradoxus; assembly: GCA_013400615.1. Classification (NCBI taxonomy): domain Eukaryota; kingdom Metazoa; phylum Chordata; class Aves; order Pterocliformes; family Pteroclidae; genus Syrrhaptes; species Syrrhaptes paradoxus. The sequence continues at coordinate 40,776 of VZTO01007375.1, read as the reverse complement.
AAAATGATGGGCTTGCATATTGCTAGCATATTTTTTTTCAGCCTGCCAGCCTAACTGAAGATGCCAGGTTGTCTCTCATTAGAATCACCATTCCTTCCAAATCTCAAGTCACTGCAGTTAAATTGTGCCCAGACTGTTGGAGAGGAACTGTGTTTCAAGGAAGACTGGAAGTTGAGGAATTTAATATCCTCACCAGTTCTCTAAGCAATTCCTCAAGACAGGTAAGACATTAATTTCTAAGGTAAAAAGGAAGAATTTGGTCTTTAAGGTGTCAATGTCAAGAAAGTGACTCATACAGACAATTTTTCCTCTTTGCAGATTGCCCTGTGCATAAAATGCACTGTTTGATTTGCTTTGTAGCTTGTCTTAACTTCATTCCTCGGCTTGCAAAGTTGTATTTTCTGTTGTAGGCAATCTCTTACAGTTTTCTCTTCATGTATTAGTGAGACCAAAAAATATGTGGTGATTTTTTTTTAATTTTTCTAGGCCACATCTGGAAGTACTTGCAACTTTTCTTAGCTTTCTCTCTTTGTAAGCTTTTAGTTGTTAATCCAGTGGGAAATTTTTTATTCTTAGGGATCAGGACAGCATTTTTCCATTAGGTCTTGAGTGGGGTATTCATAAACATATACAAACGGTGTTTACTTATGTCACTCAAATGTAAGCTGATGTTGCTTCACTTAAAAGTGGAAGGATACATCTCAGAAGAGAGAGGAAAAAGAGCAGAGAAAATTCAGAACAAATAGAGGTCTCACATGAACTGTATTATTATCTCTACAGAAGCAGAGAAAAACTAACAGTTCTGTTCAAAAAAAAAGTGAAAATGTACTTGGGATTTTTAAACATATTAATGTGAGAGTGTGAAGAGCCTAATGAAAATGGGACAGCATGTCTGAGGATTTCTAATAGGGGTAGATTAGAAGGTCTTCAATGGGCTATAAATTCATACGTTATCGTTCCCAGTAAAACTCTGTATTTTAGAATTTTTTATGTCAATTAACTTCTAAACACCTATAATAAAAGTATTAAGCTTGTTTTATACTTTAAAAAATAAAGTACATAACTAAGGGTCTCTATGAAGATTTTTCAGTAAATTTAGAGAGCATGGTAGGAATGGAAGATGGAAGTCCTGACTTCTGCGCTCATGATATAATTTTGTCTAGCTCTATTTTTTTTTTAATTAATTTTCATGGTACCATAATCCAAATAGGACTAAAATAGAATCCTTGTGCTGCTTTTCTTGAGTATAATCCAAGAACCTGGTCTTAAAATAGGCTGTACTGCTTTTCACCATGGTTTTTTTCATGAGAAAAAGAAAACCCTCACAAAATCACAAAAGCTATTCATAGAATCATAGAATGGTTTGGGTTGGAAAGGACCTTAAAGATCTTGTTACAAACTGACAAGATTGAACAGTTACCTGACAAAAACAAAGGAATTTAGCACTCAGCAACTAAAAATCTTTGGGAGACAGCAAAGTAAAAATGAAATAATTCTGCATTACAGAGTGTGCCACAGCTCATCATTGCACAACTAGAGCTTAACCTCGTCATTGATCGACTCGTGGAACCACATGTATGTCTTTCTTAGCCTATCTGCTTGCTCCCCTGAAGTGGGAAGTAAGATGCATGAGCTGATTTCCTTTGGGGTGCAGCATGCAGTATAGCAGGCTTGCTTCAGTTTGTCAGGAGAAAAAAAAAACAAAAAAAAAACCAAAAAAACCCAGTATATTATTAACTACTGTCAGTGTTCACATTTGAGAATCAGCATGACAGCGGGTTTAGAGGGCCAGCCAATACCTCCAAAGCAGAGATTTAGAGAAAGCGTTGAATTCTAAAAACATGGAAGTTGCTCATAATTATGGAGAAAGCATAAACTTTAATTCTGAATATTGCAGCCCAAGATTTTATACTTTGGAGCTGCAGAGCCAGTGTTACTAAGCTGCTTTGGCTTTGTTGGTATGCATGGTTTCAGTCTACCTGCATTACTGGCATCCTCATGCCAGCACCCCCATATTCCACCTATTCTCTTTCCTTGTGTATTGGGTCTGGCTGAGATGGGGTCAGTATCCCCACAGCACCCTCCCAGTGCTGAGGGTCCCCCCGGCAGCCAGCAGGGGGTTTGTCACCCAGCATGGGAGGGGGCGGAGCCAGGACAGCTGACCCGGATTGGCTGTTCCATACCATGTGACATCAGCCATAAAAGCCAAGGGCAGGCAGGAGGAGGGGGACATTTGTTGCTGTGTTTGTCTCCAGGAGCAGCCGCTACACACACTGACGCTCTGCTTTCCTGGGAAGTGGCTGGACATCCCTTACTGAGGGGAAGTGGAGAATAACATCTTTGTTTTCCTTTTGTTTCTGTGCTTGGCCTTGGCCTTTGCTTTAATTAAACTGCTTTTATCTTGAGCCACGAGTTTTTCATCTTATTTTCCCCCTTTATTTTGCTGAAGGGGGAGTGATAGAGGGGCCTGGTAGGCACCTGACATCCAGCCAAGGTTAACCCACTGCACCTTGCTGATTGTTAAAGTTTTTGGAAGCTAAAATAATTCTAAAGTTTCCTGTAGAATCCACTGATCTTTTTCCATGAACTGGGAAAGACAGTAGCATGTACTGGAAAAGGAAAGATGTTTCTTTAATTATCCTTGAAGCATACAAAGGAGAACACAGCAAAACTGTACTGTATGATAGTTTCCTGAAGTTAAATCCATTCCCACAGAAGAAACAGAACTGTGCTAAACAGATAGCCTGAACTGTATCATGTTATCATTAGACTAAAATTTAAATCATTAGATAGTTTCAAGATAAAGATATTTTTTAGGTAAACCTCTCTCAGAAATTTTGTAGGTAAGGTAACATTAACATGATGAGAAGAGTAGCTAGAAATCAGATTTCTTGTTTTCCTTTCCAGCCCTATTTTTCTATTACTTTGTTATTCTATATGACATAAGAAGGAGCCGCATTTCATGGACTAACCAGTTAAATGACAAAAATCAAAAGACAGAAGTAAACCATGAGTTTTCATGACAGGATAGTTGTCCCAGAAGGATTTGTACTTAAAGCTGAGCTGTTCACAGTTCTTAAGTGAACTGGGAAAAGGAATGAGTGATGATGTGACAACATTTGAAGAACACATCTAATAATTCAGATCTAAAGCTGACTGAAAAGTACTGGAGGAGGCTCCCAGGACGCTGTGTGAGTAGCGGTAGTTGAAAAGCAGAGTTTCGAAGTGCAGTGTAATGCACATGAGGATAAAAACACACAGACATGATGATGAACTCTAAAAGCTAGTATCAGGCAGGGAAATATATTGAAGTCACAGTGAGTAGTTCTCTGAACAAAAGTTCAGTGCTCAGGACAAGAAAGGTAAACTTTTTTTAGGAAAAGGTTAAGAAAACAAAGCATAAAACACTTACATAGTACTGCATATAACTGTGGTGTGCTGCTTCCCTGTTGCTTTCAGTTCTGGTCACCTCATCTCAAAATCCACATAGTGGGATTATGGTAATGTTCAGGCTTGGATAACCAAAACTCAGAAATATGAAACGGTGAAATGGCAGGATACAAATACATTAGCAGCTATTAAACACTTGTCTTAGCAAGTCTGCAGGAGTTAGATTACTGGAAGCTGGGAAGACATACAGAAGGGATTAGTGCTATCTGCTTGCCCTTTTCTTATGTTCTTTGTGTGCTAGATGGGCCTCTGGTCTCATCTACTACAGCCATTCGTACTATCCTCTGAGGAGAGACTAAATACACTTGGATTTGGAGCTGGAAAAATAAATGATTGTGAGGGTGATAAATGATTAAAAAATAAATTGATCCAAAAAGCACACTTTATTAGTCCTGTGTCATTTGTGGCTGTTACCTACCGTGATCCAGAGGAAACTTCCAGATCAGGAATTCACTACAGCGCTGTTTGTTAGAAGCTGAGAAGATGTACTAAGAAAAGAAATGAGTGATCCAAGAGCTGAATCTCTCTCCTGCCTGGGAATTATTTTGAGCTTTGTGAAACTATGGTGGAACTAGACTTAGGAAAACGTAATAAGAACTCATATGCTGAGAGCTTTGATATGTTATTGAAGCTCTGGTTTTCTTATTTCCACTCTAATTTTATTATTTCCTAACTCCATCCGTGCTTCAGTGGCAAAATCCTACATTATCTAGATTCCAGAACTGTATTTACAGCCAAATAGGAAATGACAGCATCGGCTGCTGGCTCACTATGCTGAAGAAGTTGAGCAACTCTGAATTTTAAAAGACAGACAGATGGTCTTGTGAGAGCAGGAACCAGGAGCTCCATTGTCCTGCATGGTTTTGTTTCTTTTGGGAACAGGTTTTCTATCTGTAATGCAAGGCAGAATATTTCCCCATCTTTAGGAAAACTTTTGTATTAAAGTATTATTATTAGCTTTATTACCTGTGTCCATCAACCAGTAAAGAATTTGCAGTCAGCCTGAAAAAAGGAACTGACCAAAATCTTTTCATACTTCAGACTGTGATCTTGCCACTGCAACTCAAAAAAAAATTATCCTGAGACAAATGCCTATTGTTAATGCCATATACAAAGAAGACTAAGCACTGACTGTTGAAGCAAAAATACTTTTTAAACCCTTGCCACCAGACATCAAAAGTTTTATTCTCAAACCCCTACAGTGCTTCTGGCTGGATAAAGTATCCAGAGAAGGTGACTATGACTTTGGCCTCACAGAGATGCAGAAACAAGGGTTGATGCAAGGGGAGTGCAGGGTCATGCACCCACAGAAAATCACTAGCTGCTCTTACTACAGAACATGAATGCCCTTGCTGTTGAGTAAGACTTCTTATCTCTAGCTTCTGTGTTATCATCACTCTAATTTTACATGTAGACATTAAGCAAAATTAAAGCAATCAAAAGTATTAAATTAAGGCACCCAGGCTGAAGTACTTTGAACTGCCATATTAATGTTTCTTTGAAGGATAAAGAGCCCTTGGTTCACTGTAGCCTCTGATAGTGTGTTGTGTCTGGTTGGGATGGGGTTAATTTTCTTCATAGCAGCCTGTATGGTATTGTGTTTTAGATTTGTGACCAAAACAGCGTTGATAACACACCAGTGTTTTAGCTATTGCTGAGCAGAGCTTGCACAGCATCAAGACCTTCTTTGTTTCTCACTCTGCCCCCGCAGCAAGTAGGCCGACATGAGCTGACGAAAGAGATATTGCACGCCATATAACATCATGCTTGGCAATAAAACTGGGGGGGGGTAAGCTTTTGCAGAGTTGCTACTGCTTTCAGATTGGCTGGGCATCAGTCTGTTGGTGGAAGGGGGTTGGTGAGTGCCTTCCCATCACTTGTTTCCTTTTCTTTATTTTTTTTTTTTCTTTCCTTGACTTATGAAACTGTCTTTATCTTGACCCATGCGTTTTTCTCACTTTTGCCTTTTTGATTCTCTCCCCCATCTCACTTCAGTGGGAGCAAGTGAGCAACAGAGTTGGTGTTTAGCTGCTGGCCAGGATCAAGCCCCCACCCATAGGAAAGCTCCAAGAAAAGAATGAGAAGGAAGTGGGATGCATCTCACTAGGCTAATTGCTTTGTCTTCCACTCCCTATGTGGAAACCACCAAATCCCTGTTATTAGGACTGGCTGGAAGAAGTCACAGTTCATTTTCTCTCAGCCATCTACTGGTGTCAGCAAGAAGGCAGTATGGATCTCAGAAGGATTAACAACCTGATAACAGTTCATGTTGTGTGAACCAACCAACTAAAATGTGCTGCTTCCTCCAACCTCTAGTGCAGGCATAGGCCATCTACAGCTCTTAATCCACATCAGGCTTGTGTGTGGCTTCTGCAAGAGCTACACCGTGTGACAGACAGCAGGGCAGTGCAAGTATGGAAGTTCCTGCACATTCTACATGTCCAGCTGTCAGAAAAAGCAAACAAACTGGAGCCACTGAAGCCAAAATTACCCTGTCACCTTGGACCCAGCTCTACACTCCAGCAGAATGCTTACCAACAGCCTATAATGTTAATTTACAGGCTTTGCCCTCTCTTTAGTGTGATGAGATGTCACATCAACTTGAGCTTTCATCTCTGATCATCCTCCATCTGAAACGGTGTGGGAGCCTTTCATGACTGTCTGAAAGCAAAAACCATGGAAAGGGTTTTTTTGTTTGCTATCTCGGGGTAAGGAGACTTAAATTTTAGGGAGAGAAATTCATAAACTCTTTTAAATCAGATGGAGCTTCAGTAGTCAGTGGAGCCATGTTTACCCCAGAGTCTGTTCCAAATCTCTTGTTACCATTGGAAAAACTTCATCATACATGTTTCAGTTCTCATCTCTACAAAGTAGGAACAATAATATTTAGACATCCTTAATAGGACTATCTCAAATCTAATTGGTAACTTTGGACACTGTATTAACCTTATTTCATTGTTACTACTTTGTTATTGCAAAATGATAGCTGCTAGTGCAAACAGAACTTTCTTCTTGTAACCTATTGAGTCCATCACTTGCAATGGATTCTTTGGTATAAGACAAAACACAAGGAGCTGTAACTTCGGCGTACTTGCTATAGAAGAAAGCATGCTTGAAATAGGAATAATTGTGATCTCAGTATAACAGAAACAGTAGCAGCAGATTAGCAGCAGATTACCAAAGTGTTCTCAGTAATGAAATCCTGAATACTGTATGTAGTGAACTGGACAAAAAAGAATATAAACTATTATAAAGACAATTTTTTTAAATGTTGACGGTTGTGCTGGTTACACTAAGAATCCATTTTGGGTGCCAAGCCTTCTTCAGTCTGTTTAATTTTGATGTGTTGCTTTTGACTCAGGTCATTCCCAGGTAGAGATCAAGTTGTGCTGTTAAGAAGAGGCAGAAATGAAGCCCTGGCTTCTCTGGATCTGCATCCCATTCTTCGTCCTTTCCCAGTATCCACAGCTCAGGCTCCCTACTCATCATCAATCTTCCCTTCCCCCAGTGTCCACAGCTCCCTCCTCCTGCCTCCCAGCTACCAGCTGGGTGAGAACGAAGGGGATGTGGCTGCTTTTGAGCCAGGCATGAACTGGCCGCCAGCAAACTAAACATAATAAATAACATTTGAGCTTGGGCAACAGTTTTTCAGTCACGGTAATAAGGAAGTGGTCTTTCCTTTACTGAGCTGTTATGTTTCATGAAACTTGGAGGAATTTCATAGCCTGAAGTTTTCTATTTCTGCATGAAAAATGAACTCATGGGTTCAAAACTTACTAGAGAGGATCTGGTAAGAGGGGTAGGCAAACAGCATATCACTTAAGTCCTGTTTCCTGATGCTTACAGTCACAGAAAAATACCTGTTGATGATAAGAGAGATACCATTCCCAGCAGTTTATAAATAAGGTTTGAGGGCAGAAGGTCTGGGCAATATGCAAAATGTTGGTCTCAGGAGTTTCCATACCACTTACAACATTTAAGGGAAATCTCCATTTAGTTGCATCACTGCAGAAAAACTACAGTTGTTTTGATTTATCAGTATTAACACAGAAATTAGTAGAGGCTGGGATCACATTTCTAAAGGCAGAACATGCCTCTTTGTAAAATGTCTCTGCTCCAGCAGTCAGGCATCGTTTCCCAAACACATAAAGTTGTAGTTTGTTGTCAGAACCTGGGAGGGGGTGGAGGCATAGGGTGGTATTTGCAAATTAAAAAGAAAAGAAGAAAAAAAAAAGTATTCATAGATCCATACTATACAACCCTGCCGAATGAAAGATTTTCACTGCCTTTAGGACTTCCTGCATATGAAAGATCTTCTACTTGAACATCCACAGATGAGAATCATATGCTGTGTATGTCTGAGTGTATTATTTTCTGTCTTTACTAAGGGAATTCTTTTTTCACCTTTCCAACATCCTAAACTGCATCCAACTTAAATTCAGATACAAAAAGAACTGGTTTTGGCACAATGCAGGTAACATGGTACCTGTCCTAAAGTCTGATAAAATTGCATGCTTTCTTTTGTGTGTAATCTCTTTTCCATGATATCACTTAAATATTGATACCACATGTCATCCTTATGCCTCCCAGCACACGTTAAAAGTGGAGGGGGAGGGGAAGCCAAACACCAAATTCACCTTGATATGACTTCAACTGAAATAAGACAGACGTGAGCTAAACGCAGTGACATTACAAATGAATTTCTTTCTTTCTGGTCAGTAAATCAGATTTTCAGATTTCATTGAAAGTATGTCAGGTCACTGAAAGAGTAGGAAAAGCCATCTAGTGTCCAAAAGGTGTCTGAGAAGACCTTAATGCCTGAAAGCAATCTGGTGATTATCCCAATTCTGGATGAACTGAAGATAGAGGAGGAAATTTGTTAAATTACCGATGAGCAAACAATATGCAGTGACTGTAGCTCGTACTGGGCAGGCAGCAGGGCACATGATGCACTCACACAGAGAAAGGAAGTAACAGAGAGGTTCTGCACATCTATATGAGAAGCTAGAAAATAAAGATAAAAGATGGAGGAAAGGCCCAGAATATGGGGGATTTATTTCCCAGCTCAATCTGGTCATACCTAGAAAGCAGCTCTAAGTGCTGTGCGGTGAGCACTCAGAGCTTTCAGCAGGCCAAATCCCCTAAAATCCCTTTCAGGAGCTCTTTCCCACATAAGGAAACTGCATGGACTTAATTGAAGCAACATTAACCAAAAAAGTCCAATTTTTGTGTGCAGTTTCTTTTATATTGTCTTAAAACCAATTTTCTCTGTTTGGTTTGTGACTATACATTTAGACCACAAGCACAAATTAAGTTTACAAACGGTTGCTCCGTTCAAGGTTGTTACCACTCCCCAGCCCTTCATCCCTGACCTTTTGCAAAAGGCCATTTCCACCCGGAGTCCTTCCAGCCCGCTCCCAAAGGGGTCCCCCAGTGCCAGCAAGCCTGGTGACCAACCTCCAGTGAAGTGTCCACAGGGACCAGCCCAGGAGTACGTACACAACAGATACGGGTGCAGTGACCTGCTGCTGGGTGGTGACAAGCAACGAGATTATCTTCAGCTGTGCTGGGAAGGAAAGAGCAGCCTGCTGCCCTGCCCACAGCCAGAGCAGTGTGAACAGATCTGAGCCGTGCTGAACCCCTGACTGCACACAGCCTTGTGTGATCTACTTGCTGTATTGATTTGGAAATCAATACTGCTCACCTGCTAATACCCTTGGTCAAACATATTTATAGGATTCTAAAGGGGTTTTTTTTTCACTGGTATGATATTCCTATAAATTTATCTCTAATACAATAAGTTATTTTATCATAATCTACAGCAGGAAGTCATGTTACGTCCTGAGCCAATATGTAAGCACAACAGAAAATAAGTATCTTATCTTTATCTACATATTTTCTGTATCTATCATCTCACAAAACCATTTTAATTTAATCTTATCTAAGCATACTGTAATGTAAAAATGTAAAATAGTGCAAGTAGTTCTAGGGGCCTTTATTAGCCTAATGCAGCAGAAGGAACATCAAAAAAACTACTGAGCAGGGACAAATTAAGCTGCTAACAGCTGGGAGGGACAGGCTGGAAGGTTACTATGTTGTTCCCCGTGCTATGTGGGGGACACTAACAGCCCCCCGCTGTAGCCAGGTCTCCTGAATGCCCTTTTGTGGCAGTTTAAAGGACACAACTTGAAACCAAGTAAAAGAGCAGAATAAATTTATAACTTCTGATATTAAAATCCTTCAGTCTCAGTGTATTTATTGCACACTAGATTTCTAAATGATGCTCCTTATTTTAAAAATATCTTCCATGAGAAACATACCCAGGAGTCACTACTATATGCAAGTATATATTGAATGCATACATACATAACATAAAATTATCATATTTTTCTAACAGTAAGATTGCATTAACAGGGGTAAGGCTGCTTCCTTGCTTTGATTCCTCTGTCTGCACGTTCCCTTTGTGGGTGTGCTCTATCGCAGTATTGCATTTTATCAGTGTTAGAACTGGTGAGTTCTTGCCTGAAGTGTAACCTTCAGGTGCAGTTTAGCACCGTGCCTTCTGCATGTTTATTTACCACCGTGAGGGTCTGCTCTTCTCTTTCAGTACACCTCAATTACAAAGTCCTTGGAACTTCACCGTCCTGCTGAGGGGAGCGAGTTGTAAAGCTCTGTGCATGCACAGCAGCCCTGGAGAAACCATTCTTGCAGGCAGGTAATGCACATTCAAGCACCGTGCCTGCAGCCCCGTGGTGGGCGATAAGCCAGTACTGTGGCTGTCAGCTACCCAAGTCTCTAATAGAGCAAGAAGTGAATGAGGGTCTTCCCAAAGGCTGTACCAGGGTTAGAGACTTCACAAGTGTCTTAGTACTGGGTAAAAGCTCCACCTAGGCACTCTACACATCGTAGGAATGCAACTATTTTGCAGCACTGTCATCCTTGTAGGAGGTTCCTTATTTGTAATCTTGTAACAAATCTAAATCAAATAATTTTATCCTGTGGGACAATTTCTGCATGAAAATAGCAAACTCAGATATCTTTCTTAGAGGATTTGAAGCTTAAGTAATTTTGAAAGCTTCACTGTAATTAATATTAAAAAAAATGAAAGAGCCTGCTGATACAAAAAATAGCAAGCCCAGAATATGCAGGCAAGAAGCTTAATTCCTTGATTTAAATAACTTAGATACAGCACTAGAAAAGTTGTTGAGACGTAAGAAAGATCATAGATTAAAACATTAGTGTATCTACTTTTTAGCCAAGGGTCAGTTTACCAGAATAAAATAATTTTGACAGACAAAAAGAGGTGGCAAGAGCTGATATCCTGGTAACAATGGTGTATTGTGTCAGGGTAACCCAGAGGAGAGACTGCACACTGACAGCCATAAAAGTTACTTAATCCTGCTGGAATTAATGGGATTGCTGCTATCCTTCCCTGTTTTTCCTTTAGAGAAAGGGAGAGAGTGTGATGGAAAACATACATGTCTTCCCAGCTCAGGAATGAGGAAGACGTGAGGACGACCCTCTAGACAAACCACCCCTGAAGCAAAACAACTAGCACTTCCTATTGAAAGTCAAGACACAAAAAGGGTGTCTCAGGTGTTGCTGAGGTACCTCAGAAAAGGTTTGACAAAACATCACTTCATACCGTTCCGTAGCTCAACACAATTGCACCACTTGGTGCCCCGGGTGGGCAGGCTGCAGTAGATCCCGTTGTCGCTGCACTCTCTTGCGTAGCAGAGGCCACCTTGCACCGTCATCCTTGTTGATAGGAAATAAGGGAGTGGTATGTCCCTTTTTTTCAAAACAGATTATCTCAGCTCCTGGCACACAGCATTTGATGTGTGTTTCTCGCTGCCCTGAGTTCAAGTAGATCAACATGTGCCTGTGCTGTACCAGGGACCACAGACCCTGAAGCCTTCACGATGTCCCAGGGAGATGCCTATCTGCTCCTGCTTACTGTATTTATGCAGAAAATGTGGGAACGCTCAGCAGCTGGTCCAAGGTGTGTCCCTGACAGACATAAACACCTCGTAGCCCTTTGCTCAGTCTCACATACCTGTTAAATCAGTGCAGGGAGCAACACGCCCCAGAAGAGCCAAACAAACCCAAGGCTCCGAGTTTCAGATTTGTGCACAAGCTTTGCCATTCCTTGAAAGAAGCCCTGCTGGAGGTAGGGTTTGACAAGAAGAGAGCCTGTTGTTTAACTGACTGACTTCAGGTGTTGTAGGAGAGCCAGTTGTGACTTCCAGAAATTTAGCATGAAATCCAGAGAATAAGGAATTTGTTGGCTCTATGAATTTTTGAACCAATGTAGCCCCTCAGCTGTGTGTAGGCGCATTTTCAGAATAGTTTCAACCTTTGTGTAGTCCCCCATCATCTGTTGCAATTACATGGCAAAATTAACCACTTCAGTCTCATATGAAGAATGCTGCTTTTGGATTATGTTTGCTACATTATCTTATATACTGATAATAATCACACATACTCTTGTTTTTGGGGGTTTTTTTTATACTGGTGTTTTCCTTTAACTGCACTTGTGTCATTTAAAAAAAATCAACAGCTGCATTATCTTCAGATTGCCTCACGTATTGTGACACTGTCAGAAACTAGGTGTTGGAAATAAAATGTTAAGCCACCCAAAGCTGCCACAGTTAATCATATTTAACACCTGACTGAACTGGGCTCGCCCAGAGCTTTTGGTAGGATTGGGAATAAACAATCCTGCTCAAGTAATTCTGTTGTATTGCGCGAGAGCCCATTAATAGCTGCAGTTTCTTCTAAAGCTGGATGTAATTCTAGAAGCCAACGACGCTGTTCAAGTTTAGGTCTATTTTGTATCTCTCATTTCTCTGGCACAGCAGGTCTTGGAAGGGTCTACCTATTATTTTTCTATGACCTACAGGCAGACTGACTGCTGAGCATAAATCTATTTGCTTTTAATTAATACATCATCACGAGAAGCGTATGAGAGGACATTGCAGAGAGTGTGCTCTCCTGGTCAGTGTCCGTAGTGATGCCAACAGCACTGACTTGCTTTTTATTTATTTTCTTGAAGCTGTAATGAAAATGTACACACTCTACCACAATTGAAGTGTTATTTTTATCATATTTATCCATATTTCCACCACCAAGCTGATGTGAAAACTCACTTTTGTGTTGCCTGAATAACATAATTCCCCCAAATGCCTGACACTAGAAATGGAACAACAGACCCATCTCCGAAGAGCAAGCAGAGAGCGGAGTGTTAAGGCAGGGCAGGCGTCGGTGTGGAGAGCTGGGTTGTTTGAAACAGGGTGGGATTAGAGAAAGATTGCCAAAGAGTCAAGATGAGTACAGCATCTAAAGGGGACAGGACCTCAAGCATGTCCTACTGCATTTTACTCTGAAAGCTATGCTTTTTCCTTTGTGACAATGCTTGAACTTGACTTTTTTATCTTAAAAGGAATAACCTTTTCTTCTGTGGCTTAGCATAACAAAGGAACAGGCTTTTAATGGTAGCTTGCGTTTCTTTGGCTTTCAGACAAGGGAAAAATTCTGATTTCCTCAGAATACATATTTTACCCATAGAAAAAATATCCTTTTTACCCTCCTGGATCTTTTTTGATCTCTCCATATAATTTTCTTAGGTGCCCATGCTTTTCTTATCTTCACACCAGTATATATGCTTGTGAACCTGCAACTGTGTGTACCTGAGCCATTGTCACTGCTGGGGACATTCTGCTGGTCATAACCACTGCTTCCTGTGCTAAGTTCCTGTTCCAGTACTCTTTAAGATCCCCTATATCAGTTCCCCTTTCACAGGACTCACAGGTAATCCCCAGCAATTTATCATCCCTGCAGCAATGCCTTTACCCAGAGAAAGCTGTCTGGAAGGAGACAGACCTTCCTGCAGGGCAAGAAGTCTCAGGAATTTCCAAATTCCTTCTCCTTCCTGTTACCAAGCAAATCTAACAATCTCTCCCTTGACAGAGGGTCCTAGAAAAACACAGCCTCCATCATTGCTGAAGGACTGATGCACATTAAGGAGATAAATGAGCGAAACAAAGGATAATGCAGTCCCAGAGCCTCTTTATTCCACAAAGAATGCTGACCAGGAGCACACACAGTAGAGGAACGACATCCTAGGGAGATCACAGGAAAAAAATCTGTTGCTGAAAAACAATATGCTTCAAGAAAAACAGAAAGGCAGATAGGTGCATCTGTTATCAATCAGCTCCTTAGACAACAATTTAGGAGTCGTGGAGCAAAAGAAACAGCCTTCCCTCAGGCTCAAATTCCTCCTTGGAATTTGTCAAATGTCCATGGCTGCAGAGCTGTAATTCCTGGTCCACCCTGCGAACAGCAGCTATTGCCAACCTCTTTACCAGCTTGACAACCCAGCCAGGGAAACTGGCAAAGATCTGACTGCCTGTACAGCAACCATACTGGCTAGCTAAGAAAAGACGCCTTAGCAGTACATTAACATTTAGCTTATCGCAGGCAGCGTGGTTCCTGCCACTTGTGGCTCTGGCACCATGCTCTCAGCAGCCCTTGCAAAGAGAGTGGGGCCTGGAGTGATGAACTCCTGGGAAGAGAGAGAGAGAGGGAGGGAACCTCAGGAAGAATACTCTGGCCATAGAAAGAGTGCATCCACATGAGTACTTTGGTTTGGGAGATCTTCTGTTGTGCAGATCCATTCCTAGATGCAGGCATGGTGATGGTGTGCGCAGCAGCAAGAGGAGGACCCTCCAGAAGTACCCTGCATCAGTGCTGTATGTTCTTTCCTTCCAAAGCATGTTCTTGTGCTCCTGGATATTTCCAAACCCTCCCTCTGGACTCTGACCACCAACCGAGGAGAATTCAGTAATGAATGGAGTTAACTTGAAACTGATTATTCTTTCTAAGGTCAATAATAGCAAAACTGATGATCAGCAAACAGCCCTCCTGAGAACACAGCTCTAAGGGATCTAATGTTTCCCTTAACCAAACGATGCCAGAGTAACTAACCAGATGTTTGCCCACTCGACCTGTCCCTCTGCTGCCATGCTTTCCCTGTTGCTCACAGCAGGCTTCACAAAACCTGAACTAAAAGTGTGCAACAGTTACAACAGCGTGCTGGTTGCACTCGCACTAGGCTTAATAGGATGTGTTACCAGTGACTTTAAAGTAAGTCATCCAAAGTCACCCTGCATTTGCTAAAACAAATGTGGAATCTCTTGTTGTTGGTTTCTGTATTTGAGAAGCCAAGGCTAAGTTTCACTATCCACGCTACAATAAAAACCAGTCCAAGAAAAATGTTTCCTGTAAGTACTGTGTCTTCCTTGATCAGCCAAGGTTCACACCATGGACAAATATGCTCATTTGTATTCAGAGGATGCAGACTCAGGATGGGTTCAACCTATTTCCCTACCACAACCTCATCATCCCCTGCTTCAGATTCCTCTGTTCCCCAGGCACCACCCTGATTCATCATCTCAAGAAAGTAGGAGAAGCTTAATGATCTTGCAGACCTGCAGAACAGCTGTTTTCACTGGGGATTTTCTAGCCCAGTGATTGCCCACTATCTGGTAAGCAGGCCAGCATTGCTAACTTCTAGAGCGTGAACGGTATTTGCTTATCTGCCATCAGAAGGGCTCTCACTCTGCTGTCTCTGACGAAGGCCAGGGCCAGTACCTCCTCAGCGTACAATGTCATTATGTGGCTTTCTTCACTCTGAATTTCTTCATCCACTGCCAGTCACCAAAACCTGCAATACACAATTTCACTTTCTGCTTTGTCTTTTTAGGCCCAGAAACATTATTCCATAGTGTGAAGTTGTTTTTTTTTCTCCTCCCCAAAATGTCATCATTCTTGTCCCATTGCTAATCACCATTTTTGAAGGACTTCCTGGAGTCCCACAGATATGAAAGATAAGCAAACCAGAAATGTAAGTTACACTGCCTTTCACAGATCTCATGCTGATGGCAGAGGAAAAATTGCAAAGTATGGATTTAAAAGCAAAACTGTATTTTGGAATGTGCAATGGAGAATTGTGGGAAACTGGTTCTAATATCTTGACGCTGGAAAAATTCCACACAGGAGTGCAGTACCAGTGAAGTTCACCCAGGGAGACCTCCTCACATTCTGATGTGACTCCACCCAGCACAACCACACTTGGGGAAGCTGGGTTGTGTCGGGCTGAGCAGCTACATACGGCTGCATACTCCGATGTTGCAGTGTCAGCTGGTGCAGGCTGGCAGCATCCTTCCTCATAGAGTCACATCTTTACACCCTGGGACTGTCACTCTGCTTTGACTCAAAGTGTAGAGAACTAGCTCAGATGCAGATGTCACTACTGCAGACATCTAAAGGTAGATAATACTAATCCCAGTGCTGATGCTGTAAAGATGGAAGACAAATTATCTCAGATCAACATTCAACAGAGGTCTTTGTTGCCTTTCTTTAAAAATTTTCTAATAAACTTCTTAGTATTTTCTCTGCAGTAAAGATGCATCAGTCTTTCAGTCCCTGCAACAGGAAGGTATGCTCTCATGCAGCCGTTTCATGCAGCATTCATGCTAAATTCTTGGCAGTTTAAACAAATTATATTAATAAAATAAATTATTCCATAGATGATGATTTATTATAACATAGTTTGTAGTGTTCCTAAAAACATGTAATGAATCTGTTGCTGTTGTTGCACAGGCAGTTCAGTTCTCTGTTCTCTCTTCCCCGACTGGCCGTATAGTTTCCCTGTCACCCTCCTGCCTACTCTTCCAGTAGAACAAGTAGACCCTTTGGTGTACCTAGAAAATGTAATGAATCCTTGTCTAAAATAGGTCATCTGATTCATCCCCTAAACCTACCTGTTGTTCTACATTGACCACCAAGGGAAGCCCTGGGTGACACATCCTAGTTATCAACGCCTGCATTGCATATGTAAAAGTTAAATGAGAGTAATTTCTCTGGTGGTGTCTGTAATCGCTTCAGATATTTCATAGCAAGCATGAAACATATGACACCTTCCCAAGAGCTGACTTTTGAATACGTGACTTTTGAAAGCCAAGAAAGGACTTGAAAGTTCTTTGCCCAAAATATTGATCAGCCTTTTTACAAATCTTTTTGTCAAGGAGTGACTGACATCTTAAAACTGTCCCCGAAGCAAATGCACACAGACACAGCTGAGAAGGATATCCCAGCAGGGGAAGGTACAGAGAACTGGAGCATGTCATCTGAGGCAAAGGAAACAGGCAGAACCTGGACTGAATTTACTGAAGGTCTATCCACAGAATATTTTCTAGTTTTCTTTGTAAAATTCAATATGGAAAGTTTCTCAAACTGAAATGTATCCTGTTCAAGGCTAGTAAATTAAACTGAGAAAACAGTAAAACCTCATCACTTCAGTAGTCATGTGAAATAACATAGTGTTAGCATGTTGAATTCTATTATTTTCCTGACATAACAGACCTGGATACAAAGAAACATAAATACTTAGATTACCTGTCTAAATCCTGCCATTGTCCTTATAAAACTAGAGATTGAAGAGCTTCTCTGAATTAACTTCTTGCTCTAAACCACAGAAATCTCCAGTCATTCTTGTACATGATACTTTAAAATTTGAAGAACTAATCTGAAGTTATGAACCTCCTGTACCCCAACTATGTTGGGTGACTATGAGTCAAGAAAATCTGCACTGTCTCCTACCACTGTCTCCTACCCCTGTTTATGTATGTCACTCTTACTACAAGGAACAAGTTCCTTTCTTGGGGGCAAGTTTGCACATAGAGTATCGAGATCAGAAGAGTTCTTCAGCTGAAAAGCCCCAAATGCCTTACTGAAACAGGAATTAAAGAGACCAGCGGGATGGTAGTTAGGAGAAGAAAAGAGATCTTTATTTTTTTCAATGGACAATCAAGTTCTGTTATATGTTGCAAGTACTAAGTTAAAAAAAATTAAATTATGATTAAACTGACTGTACTGTTTAAGATGTGCTTTCTTTCAGAACCAGGCAGCATATATTCTGTAATTGTGCACAGAATGAAACCACTAGCAAGAGAGACTCTGTTGATCAAGTGACACGATGACTCCCGCACTTGCAGTGAGTAGGAAGTGTCCGAACGTTCAACGTGCGTCTTCTTCCACAGCTGGCCGAGCTGGTGCACAAATGCAAGGCTGCACTCAAAGACAGCCGTGCAATTTAGACCTTAGCTAGTATTTTTAAAACATAGAGGGAGGGGTAGTATTAACTACTAAAGAAGTACTTAAGAGAAGTAGGGGCACAAAGTACACTCTGGTTTAATCGAGGACTAGTGATCTATGGCAAAAAAAAGGAGTGCTGTGATAAAAAACTGGGATTTTTTGCCAGCACCTTGTTGGATGTTATGACCAGCTCGACTTATGTACAGCTCTATGGGAAAGTTTTGCCTTCCAGTCTCCAAAACAGCTAGATTACTTTTTTGTATCATCCAAAAATATGCCATCTGTCATGATTTATCTCAGGGCAACTTTCAGAAATGAGTCATGACCTTTGTTTAAAGGTTTTATTTTTAAAATGCTGACAGCATTGTCAACAAGGAATGCTACTACAGAGAGACTTAAATGATGCTGTCACATAGAGTAAAATAAATTATTTCAATTGTAAACCAGCTAATTATATATTCCATCTGATATCTACTCGTCTTTGTTACAATAAAGCTTTTTCCTGCTATGGATGAGATATAGCAACGTGCATAAAGCTGCACAAAGAGCCATTTTGCTTTTATCATATGAATACTGCTCAGTGTCTTATTTTAAGATTTGTATTTCTGTTCATGTGATAGCCTCATGTTTGCTTTTGGCTTCAGTTTCAGAGTTTTAAAATTTTGAAGGTACACATTGACAAATACCCCAGAGGTCAAATTCCAATTTATTAATATCTCAAATCTCATTTTTTTTTGAACAAATCTCATTAGTTTAAGACCTAACCGGTGCTTTTTTATGCTTGGGCTTATTAAAATTTATAATATAACCAATGTAAATCCCTTATTTATATAAATGAGTACTTAGAAACAATGTAAGCATTTACAAACTATATAAATATATTTTAATTACTTTTGTGATAAATGTGATGAAATTTTCCCTGTGGAAGGTTGATTATAAATCAATCACAATGAGATGTTGCTGCAGAATTGCCTAGTACAGAGGGGAGACAGCCTGGCTTTCCTCAATGAAGTCAGTAAGGAATAAACGTGCTTTACCTCCAAGACAAAGTGAAAACAACAGGAATATTATTTGAAACTGATCTTTGGATTTGGCTATGCGCTCTTTGGGAGAAAAACAGCTTTCGGTGTTTCAGTTTTGTCTTTCTCAGGATCTTTTTCACTTTGACCATAGGCCTTGGATATGGGGTCATACAAAAGGGGGTGCATCTCTGATAATTGTGTGTCAATAAAACTTCTCTGTGTGATTGACATCCCATCCTTCCCAGGCTGGTTCCTTCAAATAAGTTTTCTATACAGTCCAGCTTGGGTATTTGAAAAGATGGTGCTTTGTCTTTTCCTTAAAGTACAAAAAACCTTCACATTTTTTTCTGAAACAAATAATCTGTTTTCCTTTGTCTACTGCACCTTTCGTGGTTTAGCTGCCTATCAGAAAACAATGGAGCAGTCTCAGATACGAACTCTTAATCTAAATCAAGGAAATAAGACACAAAAGCTTTAATAAAGAACTTTTATTTGTTCATTTAAGTCCAGTACACATCAATACAATGAAATAATTTAACTAAAATACCTAATTTTTTGTGATGTTTCTCTTGTTCCGTCACCATGGGCAGGTGGAGGGGAGAGGACAGAGCAGACAGAACCTGAATTGTAAAAATAAGCAGAATAAAATTTGCTTTGACAAAAAAAAAAAAAATAATAAATAAGAACAAAGGGCGCAGTTCATTTTCTTCCCTGGAACCCCTCTCTGAAGGTCAGTTCTGATTATCCTGGTGACAGATGACAACAGCTAATATTGTAAATTCCCTTTTCTTCCTCTCAAAGCAGCTACAAGGAAACTGCCTTTCTCATTCTGTCACGCACGCTAATACTTCTGTGCATGAAGAGCTTCATAGATTTGGTTACTTCGATTGACTTCAAAATAGTTTAAAACTTCAGGGTAAACGTTGGCAGGAGCAAGGCCTTTCTTTGCGTATTGACTTCCTCTAGACTGGACTAAAATGACCAGTGTGACCAGGGGTGTTTGGAGATCGTGGAAGGGGAGAAAGGACGAGTTTTGCTTGTGTATGTGTGAGATTGCTGTTGACTGACGGCCTTGTTTTGCCACAGGCAGGAGTCATAAGGAAAGCTGCTGGTTTGCCTCATTTAGTAAGGATGTTTTGGATGCTTTTAGGATCTGAAATCGCAATTTTCTTTCTTTTTATTTGTGACTGCAAATCAACATTGCTTCAAAGATACAACTGATGCCATAGGCCAGAATGAGGGAGGTTTAAGTGAGTCTCTTCATTTGCAGGAACACAACTGCAAGACGTGCAGTTAATGATCCAAACGTAGGGATCCACACACGAATTTTTGAACACGGAAAAAATTTAATCAGTAAGAAAAAACCAGGGTTATCCAATTCTCTTTTTTTCAGTCCCTCTCTGAAAATCACCTGTAACTAGTTTAGAATAGGGTTGAATAATTTAATCTATTTAGTAAATTAGGTACAAACAGAAAGGGAAGTAGAAGATAACTACCACTGAGCTGAAAGTGTTTATAAGCAATCTGCATTTATGTTGTAGTTCTTACATTGTTAATTACTCATTACTGCATTCAGTGCATTACATTAATTAATGTGTATGAAAAAGTGTATAGGCATGATAGTCATTGCCTAACAAATAGAAGTTGATATTAATGACAGAAGAGGGCTACAACAGATATAACTCTTTTTTTTAAGGCCAAAATTGATTTGGGGAAAGGTGTTAAGAGCTTCAACTCTGAAAGTAAACAAAATTCTCAGTTTCAAAAAGACAGACTTTGATAAATGAGGGAACTTCCTTGTGAAGTCAGGGACCGAGGAATTCAAATACTCAGGATAATATAATTTAAAGATAATAAGTGAGAAGGATAACAGTATGTGAACTTCGTGTCTCGAGGAAACAGTGAAAGTTCTACTCAAGGGCTTCAGAGCTAGTTGGATAAATAACCACAAGCAAAACCAAAAACATTTACAAAATGACGAAGAGGATTAAGCACAAAGGAAATGATATCTAAGGGATCAAGAAAAGGAAGGACAAAGTGAGAATTGCCAAAAGTCAAGCTGAGTTGAACTTCCAAAAAGACAGGAAAAGCAAACAACAAAAAAGATTCTTCATCCAACAAACAAAAGACAATAAAGGACTGTAATGCTATGGAGTGTGAGCTGGAGAGAAAGGGAAGAGAATCTTCGCAAAAGATAAATTGCACTTCGCTATTGCTCTGAAAGGAATACTTTGCCTCAGTTTTCAATGAGGACAATGACTGATCATGGGAATAAAGACAGTTTAGGTAACGGCAGGAGTGTGTAGAAGAGCATTGTTCAGAACAGAGGTAGAGCAGAACTCAAGGAAACGCATGCAGCCTTGTGGACAGACCACATCTTCTCCCCCCCATTCCTGAAAGGATCTAGCAATGAGCCCAGGGGTCTACTGCCAGCTGAACAGAGAGGAGCCAGTTTCACAGCTGTCACTAAAAAGGTGGTTAATTCCAGCAGCGGTGTTTTTATAGACCATAACCATCACATCCAGGCCTGTAGAACACACATGAACTAAAAGCTGCTTCGGCCAGTGTTGACATTCTTATCCTTTTTATTTCATTCACCTTTTTTCAAATACAGTTGAGTGATTATTCTGTTTGACAAATATTTTCTGCTGGGTATGTAAGCTAAACTTTGAGAAGCTTCAGTAATTTAATGTTTTTAATAAGACATAATATACACTGTCCAAGTATTAAATGTATGCTACTTCTATTATTACTATTGATTATTGCTATTGAATGTATGCAGAATTTTACAAGACTTACTTAATTGTCAAAACTTTTCTTTTTTTTGTCAGCAATTATCATTTGTCAGGAGATAAGCTGTGTAGCAGTGCTATACTTACAACTATCAGTCAGGTCTGAACTAACTGCAGAGGAAACCATAATGGCATCCTGAAAATGATCTCACAGAAAGACATTTTTTTTGTATTTGCTATCCTTATTTAATTTAGAAGGATATTTGCTGGTTGTAGACAATAAATTTATTTATTCAGTAGGAGATAACTATACAAGGTGCTTGCAATCACTATTTTGATCTAAAAAATAGTTCAAGCTACTGAAAGATCTTTCCTGCTTGTTACTCTAACACAATTTAGAATTTCTGTCATGCGGAAGAGCTGCCCAGATCTGCTGAGAAATTCTCATTCCATGGCTTTTGACTCTCTGAACTGAGAAGTTGGCTGTGGTCGCTGTCCTCTCCTTAAGCAGAAATCCGAGAAGCCGGGCAAGTAAATGGGAATAGGAACAGAGGAGCAGGGCCAGGTTGGCCATATTAGAGATGAGTGCATTTGTTTTTAAAAGAAGGGAAAAAATGCCTTGAGAAGTCATGCATTCTCTGTGCCTACCCTGGCTCTGTAGCAACTTGCTTTTCAGTTCTTTTTGTAGCAACCATCAAAACAATTGAGGAAGACAGCAAAAGTGCTCCTCCTCACAGCACTCCACAGCTTTTGCTTCTCATGGTTACATACCAGGGTTGCACAGAATTAGAGTAACATACCCTTTACATAAATATTAACAATGAATGTTCTTTTTCACAACGAGCAAGCACAATTCTTTGTTGCCCACTGGGCGGAGGGCTGGTAAATGTGGCTTTATTTGAATCTTCATTTTTCTTGGCAATGCCTCTCATGGAAGTTGGCAGCTCTGAATTACTTTGCTGTCACAGCTCCGTATGGATCATTGCAGCAGCTCAAAATAGCTGTTCAAAGTGAGGAAACCTCTACATAAGGAGCATTCCCTAGGGAGAAATTTTAAGAATTCCACAGCCCCTTTGTGCTACTGGGAAAGTGTAAAGAGACTGGATCAGAAACCAAAATTCATCATTGTCCTTTCCGTACAATAAAACATTCATACTTGCTCATCTTTCGTTCTGGACTTGATTATTTGTTGACACCAAGTTTCCCCTATTCAAGAATATGGGTAAGGGCAACAATTGCTTCATGCTAACTCTGTGAGCTCTGTGTTCTGCAGCTGATTTAGCAACAAAAATGGGGAGCAGCTTCGGCACCATACAGGCTTGCATCCTGTTTCTGACTGCCCCAAAGCTCTGTTTTGGCATGCAGGAACTCTGAAACGCTCTGACTGTTGGGCTTGGTTACACACCTAACATTAAAAAAAATGCAAAACAGAGTTGATATAGTTACAACAGGTTTTTACTACATGGAATTTCCTCCTGCACACAGAGTAATGTACCTGGCCAGTTACAGCCTGTTGTGCCAGCAGATTACAAAGGAGCCAGATCATAAACAATTTTTGGCCCCGTGTCTCACTATGATATCTGAGCCTTACTGTTTTCCTGAGCCTTCCTTCCTCCAGATTCAAATGTCTGATTAAAGTTATTAAATGAATTTAAAAACTGCTCTGGTTAAATTAGTGCAACCCCCTTGAATGGGCATTTTGAAACCTGCTAGTCCTTCAGCTCCTGTTTTGCCATTTCTCTCTGGGTAATCTCGGTTGTAAACATTAATTCAGCAACATCTTTCCAACGATGACTCACAAAACCTCCCTCTAATCCACAACAATCTCCTTCTGTCCTTCGTGAAACCTCAGCCTTTCTCTCGGACAATACTTTGTTCATCTCTTGTTGTCAGTCAAGTTCAAAAAAGAGCTTCCAGTGTTTCCCTCCTTTCTCCCCTCCACCTGTTTCGTGTTTATCTTTCAGCAACCCATCCTCTCACGAAGGAAGGCCTGCAGCCTCAGTGTCAATCTAAACCTCTTTTCAGACGTTCATACCCATACTCTCTGGCTTCAAATATGCCACATCACCCTGCTACTTTTCTATCACATCAGACAAAGTACTTGTCCTTGTTTTCAAATTCTTTCACTGTTTCATCTTACTCAGCATTGAGATAATTTCCCTCCTCATGTCAGCTGCTGATATTGTCCCTTCTTAGACTTTCAAACCGTAACTTCACACCACTTCATAGGTTACCCTTCACATTGAGAAGCTTCCTAGAAGTAAAAAGGAATTTACTTCATTTTTTGAATCTTCTCCTCCTCTGCAGTGTCTTAGACACATTCTTGTGGGCAACTGATGTGCCTTGAAACCAAGAGACAACAGTCACAGCCAAGGGGATAGGCCCATGCAGACTAGTGGCTGGTAGCAGGTGAGAAGACACTGAAGTCCTGAATGGGAAAAGTCAGATAAAGCACTAGTTGAAGGGGACAGACAAGAGCACAGTCAGACTTCAGGATATGCTGGAGTTTGTGTGCCTGTAGTCCAAGACACACGGTGAGACCACACTACAGTCAAAGATCAGGAAGTCAGAGACTCCATATAAGATAGGATCCAAGACCAAAAAACCCCACACATCTGTCTGGACCAACGTCACAGAGATCACTTGGAAATAGAGAGCAGGATCAAGTACCTGACTGAAAACTAAAGACTAACATTGAGCCAACAGAAGAGAGGACTAGGTACTAGTATTATGGATCCAGAAACAAGGATGGGGGGGACTGGTATTAACAATAAATGGGGAATAGGGCTGGACAGAGTCCACAAACTCTCAGCTGTAGTTTCATAAGCACATTAACCTGATATAATCCATCACGGCTACTGAAACAAGTGGTCCTGCCCTCCCCATCCATAATTTCTTGTGCATGTTCAAGCGCAACCTCTTATTTATACCAGCACAAGCATTTATGTAATTGGGATGTGAACTGGCTTGGGAAACTGATGCAAGTTAAAGCTGATCACAATTAAAAACTATTAACCATGATTAAAACTAAGTAGTTATCATGAAACCTGATGCAGTCCACTACACAGCCACACAAGTGCTCGTACTGGCACAAAGAAGGAGGCAGCATGCAGGCAGCAATAAACAGTTGAGAAAGGAAGCCCTTCTTTTCATGGTAGCAACAACTTAGACAAAGTTAATAAAAACCAGTGAAACCACAGCACTGGAGGGAATGTTTCTCTGCCAGCTATAGGGCTGTGTTAGGGGTGCATACACTGGCGACTGCCCACCCCGGGAATGATTCACATCCAGCTGCCTCGGGAATGACTCACTGCCCCGGTGACTCACTGCCCCGCTGCTGGACGGAGCCCACCGCCTAGGCGCTTGTCCCACCCCTGTCCCACTGTCTCCTAGCAGGGACTCATTCACTGCCCTCAGCCATTTGCTGCTGCTCGTCCCATGCTTCATGTTGTAGGCTCATGGGGGCAGATAGTATCTTCTGTTCTTCACTTGCTCGGTAGGAAGGGCTTCCCTGGTCTACGAACTGTTGCAATACTGGACTATAAGGTATTGTAATATTGATGAAAAATGTTTTACACGACCGCGAAGCTGTTCAGTTTGTAACAAGTTGTTCTAAATGTATTTTTAAATTATTTGGAGGAGGCAAACATTTACCCATGCACGTCCATCCCCCTCCCGCCAGCCGCTTTCCCTCTTGCGCGGCCCATACAGCTGCACATGTCCCTCCGGTCCCCCCCCGAGGTACAAATGACTTCCCCCTTGCTCAGACACCCACAGCTCCTCGAAGGGGAGGGGAGCGAGATTTACGTTTGAACGCTCAGCTGAGCCCCCCCTGTCCTAGCTCGTAACGTACGCTGAGGAAGCGCAGAGGGGAAGCAGCGTTGGGTGCAGCCTCGGCCCGGGAAGAACCTTCATTCCTGGCCTTGCTGCGTGCATACGTGTTTCGGGGTTTGCTCCCCCGCCGTCTCTCGGCCATGTTCTGCCGCGTTCAGCCGTGCTCCCCCTCGCACCCTCCCCGCATCGCTCACCGCCCACCATAGGCCGCGCTTCCCTCCCACCCCCGGGGACGGCGCGGCTCGACCCCGACGCGACGGCGACAGCCACGGGAACGGCCCCGGCCCCGGCCCCGGCGCCCACACACCCTACTCCCGCTCCCTGCGGAGGAGGAACCGGCATATTCCTCGACAGGCGTCAGCGCTGTCCTATGGGAAGCGGAGAAGGGCGGGCGCGAGCGGCGGCGGCCCAATGGCAAGCGCGATCCTACGTGATGCGGTTACCTGCGAGCTATAAAAGCGGCTGCGTGCGCGGTAGCCCCTCGCTTACACAGTATGGCCGGCGACATTAGCTAGCGCTCGCTCAACGCTCTTCTCTGTAACAGGGGAACACACGGACTACAAGGAACCGAACCGCATCGCCTGCCTGCCTGCATCCCCGCTCGGACTGTAACCCTCTCACACACGCTCACGCCGCATCCGCCGCCGCGCACTCCCGCTGGTTTTCGCTGGTTTAAAAAATTCTTTTTCTTGTTATTCCTCCTTATTTTTTAAATTAATATTAAAAAAAAAAAAAGAACCTAGAAGGTGAAACCCGCCCGGGACGGACTGGGACCCGGCGGCGGCAGCGCGGCCCGTGCAGCAGCGAACGGTAGCGGCCGGGGGCGGCAGTTTGGTTGTCGTTAATTTCTGTGGTTGTTGGTTGCCGAGTTGTCTCACCATGAAGGAGAACGGTGCACACTTCTTCGAAGGGACCGAGAAGCTGTTGGAGGTGTGGTTCGCCCGGCAGCAGCCCGCGCAGCAGGAGCCGCACCAGAGCAAGGGGTCCGGCGATCTTCGCACCATACCCAGGTCTGTTAACGGCCGGGGTGGGGTTGGGGGGGCGGCGGTTGAGAGCGCTGCCTTTAACGGCTGCGGAGGGCGGGAGGGGCCGGTGAATGGCCGGCGCACGCGGGGCCCGGGTGTGGTGACGGCGGGCGAGAGTGTGCTGGAGGAGCGGGGCGGGGGCTGGGGGGGGTAATGGCCGTGCGCGGGCGGGCGGCAGCGCTGCCGGCAGGCTGGTTCCGGGGTGGCTCGGGAGAGCCGTTGGTGGCAGCGGCCCCGCGCGCGCGCGCGGCGGGCTCGGCCCGTGTGCGGCCGCCGAGCTGGCGACCTCCTTCCTCCTCCCTCGGTGACAGCCCCGGTATCTCCCCGCCGCAGCCGCGGGAGGGCAGGGGGTGACCTTCCCCTGCCCTCCAGACACCTCCTCTCCCCTTCAAGGCCGCGGAGCCAAGGGAGCATCCCCTTGTCCCGGCCGGGGTGGCGGTGCTGGGGACGGCGCGGAAGCCATTGCGTGCCGCCACCTCGTGCAGCCCCGTGCGGTCCCTGCTGGCAACATGTGGCGGCGGGGAGAGGCAGGAGAGGCGGGCGTGTGCCGCGCCGGCCGGCAGTGCCTGTGGCGGAGTGTCGCAGTGCTGCTGGCGGGCGGCCGGGGGCATGGCGGAGCGGCGCCCACCCCCTGCACCAAGCCCCCGCTCGTGTTGTGGCCCCTGGTAGTGGCTGGCCACGGAAGTCTTTTTACGGCGGAGATTCTTGCCCCCGCCGGCTTTCGGGGTGGGAAGACTTGAAAAATCCCTGTCCGTTGGGAGCAGCTGTGCTGTACTGTAGAGAGTGGGGGATAGGAATCTCGTTCCCGGCTCGTGGAAGCTGGAAAGAGAAAGATCTCTCTTGCTGTCGCGACGAGGATTGATGGTTCCCGGTTACACGGCGACCTGCGGCACTGTGCAGCCGGACAGGTTCATACAACGGCTCTCACGGAGGGAAGCACGCGGTGCTGGGGAACCCTTGCCGTCTCCCTGTGGCGGGGTGGGCACCGGAGCGAGGCAGGCGGCGAGGGGAGAAGGTGGGGGGGATGCCCGCCCCTCTCCAGAAGTGCGGCTGGAGCCACGGTTAACACGTGAGTTCCTTGGCTCCCTTCCCAGACCGTGCTGCCTCTTTTTTCCCCCATTGACAAGTTCAGGCCAATGAGAGCTGGGCGCCGCGAAGGGGTGGGCCCGCGCCTGTCACCCAATGGGCATCTGAAGAATGTGCTGGCGCTTCTTCCCCTGCCACCCAGGGAGGGAGGGAGAAAGGCCCGGGGCCCACACAGCGTCTCGCATACACGTGCTTCAGACCCGGCCCTCTCCGGGAGGGGGCAGCTCCCGCCTCCTGCGGCTGAGGCATGCCTGCTCGGCCTTTGTTAGCACGGTAGCTGGTGGCCACCTGCCGGCACACAGGTCATCTCTGAAGCCGTGCTAGGCGAGACAGGCGGGAGATGTCTTTACTGGAGCTTGCCAGGACAGCAGGGGGGCAGTCTGGAAAGACTGGAGTACCTAGACTTCTGACTTGCAATAGTAAGGGGTTCAACTGCAGATCTGCAGAAAACTAGGTTCTGGCACAAGTGTCCTGGAAGCATCAGAAAATGGGAGCTGCAGGCTTGAAGTACAAAGTAAAACCTGCTTGTGTACCCTAGAATGGACACAGGCCTGTGTACAGGTTTGCAGGGACAAGAAGGTTGGTATGTAGATGTAATCAGCTGACATAGTTGAAAAAAGCAGGCTTGCCACAAGCGTACAGGACAAATCTGAAGGTTATGCTTATGTCAGTAGTTTGCTCTCAGTATGGTGAACTGTTCAACTTTTCGGGTTCAGATGGTAGCTTGAGGATCTGGTGTTCTAAGTGTATTGGGATCTGCTTGTATATATCGCTGTTCCCCAGTGGTCTTTGTTCAGGGAGCTTGGCGGAGAGCTTGTCATGATGTATTGAATGTTTGGAATATGTTATCTTCATTCAAAAGCATACTTAGCATATGCTGTTTGTCTTTTCCTTTATTTTGGTATTTCTCAGCATATTTCCTGTATGTATATATTCAAAGAGCTGAATTGCCAGTGGGCAGATAACTGCCTTTCCTGAAATACTGTATAGCCCATGTTGGGTGTGCGTGTGTACCTATATACACCACTAGTTCATGGGTAGCGGAAGCTTCATTTCTGCCAGGTCTTAAGCACTGCAGAAGACATGTTTAGCTCTGACCTGCTGGTATAATGAGGCATTTTGCTCATGTAACTTGCTGACTTGTGAAGCTATTTAAACATGTTTGAATAATGTGCTTAACATGGAAGTCATCAGGTGTGGTTATACAGTTCTTTGAGATTTAGTGGTGTAGCAGATACTTGTATAGTTAATGTCCAGGCAATCCTGGAAGACTGTTGCAAATCCTAGCTGAAATAGAAATGATCTGAGTTATGTAGGCACTTCTGGATTCCTGTTGTGTTTGACCTTAAATGTGAAGGATTCCAAAAGTACTTATTTGGCTTTGTGCTAATATACTGGTGTTGGAATATACAGATCTAGTTTAGAGATGGGATTCTGCAAATGCTTTCCTTGACACATTCATGCCCTCTGGTGTTCTGTTTGTTGGCTCAAGCTCAGGTTTACAAAACTGGAAACTTAAGTGCTCTTGAGCAGTTTTAAAAATTAATGTAATTGCAAGGCAGGTACTGTGACAGTTCCTTTGTATGGTTTGGATATGGCTGTAAAGTTTTGAGACTAAATGCAAACTGTTAACTTTTGAGCATGTGGTCTTTAACACAGTTTCAGAGCTGTGAGCAAGCTTTGAAGGCCTTTGTGATAATTGGCTCTTAATAGAAGATGTTAATTGAAGCTGTACACTTTTTTGGTAGGAAGCTGGCACGTCTGAAAATTGCTGTTAACCTGTATGCAGGAGTAATTATCAGTGATACTGTGTTGCTAACATGAGATTAAGTTTTATAAACATTGTGTTTTAGAAAACTGTCAATTATTTATTACAGTTGGTAGATGTAAATGAAAAAATCTGAATACAATATTGAATAAGTGAGTTTATGTTGAATAGAACTTGAAATCAAAGTTGAAACTGTAGAACAATAGCTAAACTAGAATCAAGTTGCAAACCAGTTGAGCTTGCCTTTTGTATTGTAATACCTGCTTAGTAGTGAAATGTGAGCCATTCATCTACTGAATGACTAAGCTGGTGTTCAAAGCTAAAAATTTCCATGTTGTGTGTGCTTGCTAGGGATCAGATATTTTAAAGTCTTTGGATATCACCAGCAAAAGGAAGAAAGGGAATAAATTCAAGAACTAATGCAGTTAAGAAGTCTCACATTTTTTCCTGTTATGGCAAGCCTACTTTCTACAGAAGAGCTTGGATGGTGTCAAGTAAGAAAATAACTATACTTGTTGCTGTAATACATTCAGTAAATCTTCCAACTAAACTGGTATTGAGCATGGGCTTTACTTTGCTGTTAAGACAAAGAGAGGAGGTATTAATTGCTAATCACTGTGCAAAAAGTTCTTGTGGTTGGAATAGTGGCAAGTGTCTGAAGATGGCTGCTCATTCAAAAGTGGAATGAAGGTAATGTTTTTTGTGGTCTTGAAATAATTTAACTTCAGTGATTGTTCTGGCTTTGCTTTATAAAGCATGTTTTTTTAAAAAAAGCCTTAAACTATGTATTAAAAAGAAAGGTTTGCTGAAAACATGATGAACATGCTGCAACTCTGGTGACTGAGTAGTGCATTTATTATCTCTGCAGTAAAATACGCTGTTTATTCCTTCAGATGACATGCAGCTATGCATTTCCCATCTCAAGGCTTATCAGGAACTTGAATTACAGAAGTTTGAAACCATAGGTTAATGATGCAAGTGTTAAGAGTCCATATCAAGCACTAAACCTTGGAGAGTACTCTGAAATTAAGCTTGTTTATGGACCTATTTGTCTATATTATGTGGACACACAAGAAACTGGAGGAAAAACAGTGCAGTACTGAGCAGTATGGAGTGACACTTTTATCAAAGTCTCGTCCTGTGTGACATGAAAACTGCTCAGCACCCATATAGGGAAGCATCTTAAGAGTCCTGTAAATACTTGCTTTGTACTGCACCCTGCCTGCATCAACTGACTGCTGCAGGGCTGCTGCACCTCTGCCCCTTCTGCGAGTCCTTCGGACCACAGCAGTGTTATCTCCGTGTTTTCTGCAGCTGAAGGTAGAAGGAGGCTGGGCAGAGAGCCCTATCCTACTCCTGGTGCTGCAGTGCTTTGGAACAAACCAGTCTATAGCTACTGTGTGGATACTGGGAAGGAGGTGGGGCAGGTAGGATTGTGCCAGGTAACTCACTGTGTACTTGCTGAGATGTTTACTATGGAGATTGAAGGGGATCTGGAGAACTTCATGTAAGAATTCAGTCTTCCCCTCATCAAAATTGATATTAATAAACCAGAATTTAGCAAACAAGTTCGAAATTGCAGGTAAAGTATGTTTGCTGGTAATTATCTCAATTGTAATTAAAGAGTGGTTTTCACACACAGGAAACAAGCTCTCTTACACTCACTGCTACTGTTTGTGATACTGCTTGTGGGAAGTTAAGAATTATGTTGAAGACTTTTTGGTATTTTCCTGCCTTACCACTGAACCTGCTAAAGAATTTGGTTAGTCACTTTCGAGACTCATAGAGCATCCTATTAAAATATGTAGCTACTGATGTTTTCCTGAAAGGGCTTTCCCAATGGCCCAAAGGGCTTTTTTTTCTGTTTACTTGTCCAGAACAGGAAGATTTGAGGCTTGTGGTAATACTTGCTGCCTTACAGCATGTTCCTGCTGGAGAAGGCCACACTCGAACTCGGCCCGAATGTTGCCTGTAGTCTTGTTGAAGCCCTGAGCCCTGGGGCTCATGCTGCCTTAAGCATCTGGGGTGTCAGGTATGTTTTGTCCTTTGATATGAGAGACTTTAGAATACCCATCAAATATCTTTGGATGTAAAGGATGGAGTCCCCATTCCGTGTATAGTGCTGTAACTGAAGCAGTGATAAAAGGCCTGCAACAGGAGCAATATGCAGCTTTTAAAGCATTATCTGTGGCCATCCTTGTGCCATTGCTGCAATAGCTTGGTGTCATTTGGGAATGATTCTCTTTAGTAGTTGACTCAGGACCTCCTAGGTAGGAAGTATTCTGTGAGGAGTACTGCTTGGAATCACTTCTGATGTGGATGCAATTTTCCATTCAGGTTCCTGTCTTTAATTCAAGATCAAGTGTGTGTCCCTAGAGGGTTTCTTCAGTTGAAGATAAGTGAGATGCAGACAGTCTTTCTGTGTATCTATGTTCAGAGCATATAGAGGGTGTGTGGGTTTTGTGCTCTCCACAGATACTGCTGAAAGAAATTTATCAAGTTGCCAGTACCTTGTGTGTCTAAACTCAGGGTGTGAATGTAGTTCAAGGTGGTCTAGCTTCAACAGCAATTTATAAACTTAAGTTATAATTCTAATAGGAAATAATTCATAAGCATCTGTCTGTAGAATAATACACCAGCTGGATGATCCATTGGTTCCTATAAATACTTGGTAGGTAACAGGTGTGGGAATAAAAATTTTCTCTGCAGTTGAATTATTGATTTTATAACAAGGTCTTATAGTAAAGTATGAGATTAAAATGCTCATTACGTTGTTACTACAGACTTGTCAGCTGTTCTATTTTAATTAAAAGCTATACAAGAGTATGTGTATAGCTTAAGCTGTATTTAGGAGTTTCACAGGATTTATTTCCTAAGACTTCCTGCCCTACTGCAAAACTTTTTCTCCCGGTGCTGTCTGGGCTGTGTTAGCAAGGCACTATTACAGGGTTGGTGATAGGAACAAGTTCTTAATGTAGTTTTTTTCTCTTTAAATTGCTGTTATCCCCTTCCCAGTTGGCCTGAAACAGCATTATTGTGCCACTGCCTGATATGCTTGAGTCCTGTGTTGAGAACCTGTTTTATGACAAAGGTGAAGGCCCAGAAGAGGCCAATAACTTGCCAGATAAAACCACACTTCTAAATGCAAGGAAAACTTGATTCATACCTTACTTATTCTTTATTTCTCAGAAGCATGAAATAAAGGAGTGAACATGATGGTTTGCAACTTGGTCGAGAGGGACTGTTGACTGTTCATTTCATTGCAGACTTTAAGCATACTTCCTAAAAAATAAATGAAAATACTTCCCAGTTCGGAGGTTTTCCACACTGACATACCTGGCTGGCAGTTGGAATGGAAGTTATTTGCAGTCTGGTAACAAGTCTGTGCTGATAAGGCCCTAAACATTGCAACACAGGTATAGGAGTAGATTGCTACGCCTGATTCTTCTTTTTCTTTTGGCATGTTATAGAGCAAGTAGCTTTCTACCATTCAAGCGTGGGCAGTTTTTCACACTTGAGTAGGGCTCTTCCAGTTTCATTTGGTANTTTTTTTCTCTTTAAATTGCTGTTATCCCCTTCCCAGTTGGCCTGAAACAGCATTATTGTGCCACTGCCTGATATGCTTGAGTCCTGTGTTGAGAACCTGTTTTATGACAAAGGTGAAGGCCCAGAAGAGGCCAATAACTTGCCAGATAAAACCACACTTCTAAATGCAAGGAAAACTTGATTCATACCTTACTTATTCTTTATTTCTCAGAAGTATGACATAAAGGAGTGAGCATGATGGTTTGCAACTTGGTTGAGAGGGACTGTTGACTGTTCATTTCATTGCAGACTTTAAGCATACTTCCTAAAAAATAAATGAAAATACTTCCCAGTTCGGAGGTTTTCCACACTGACATACCTGGCTGGCAGTTGGAATGGAAGTTATTTGCAGTCTGGTAACAAGTCTGTGCTGATAAGGCCCTAAACATTGCAACACATGTATAGGAGTAGATTGCTACGCCTGATTCTTCTTTTTCTTTTGGCATGTTATAGAGCAACTAGCTTTCTACCATTCAAGCGTGGGCAGTTTTTCACACTTGAGTAGGGCTCTTCCAGTTTCATTTGGTATTCTCTGAGCATATGCAGTCATTTAAGATGCATGGTGCTCGCCTATTGGAGAAACTATTTTGACTTTCAGTGGGTGTCAGTTGTTTGAAATTTCAGGAACAGAATCTTACAGCTTTGGAATGAAGTGGGTAATAAGCATATTGTGAGGAGCTGGGCTCAAATGTGTTTTCAGTTTGGAGTTCCAGTGGATGCAGGTCTGCTCTGGAGCTTAGCTACCAATGATTCTCATGCATTGTATTTTAGTATGCTTGGCTTGAGTATACAGAGGCAGTGTCCAAACTATTTGGAATTGTCCTGATGTCTAGCTATGGGAAATAATTTAGGAAATAGTAATGCAATCCACATACTTCCCATTTCAATGGGAATTTTGAAGAGCAGAAGTCCATTATTGAGAATTAGTCTCTTTGGTTCCCATTTTGCAGTTGGAGGCTTTACTTTCCAGTTAAAAGTTCACTCAGTTATGAAATAAGAAGTAATGTTCTTGAGTATTTCACAGTTACTAACTTTGAGAATTTTTACTTGACAAAATAAAATGAGATTAGCTGCTGTACACGTACTGATAACAGTTGAAATACTTTAAGGTGGATTTTTTGTTTCCACTTTAAGTGGGGGTGGGCATTGCTTGTCTCTGACTAGTAATGCTTAAATGATTATACAGATTAAAGAAAAAAAAGAAATGCAAGAGTTATACTTCTGTGAACTGAGTCTGCTTGGTACAAAGTAGTCCCAGATGTTCTTCCTTAGGTCTGCTTTAAACAATGGAAAATGTCAAATACTAAGGTCATGTTGTTTAAATAGATTCTGTAGAGATCTAATCCGGCATGTTTGTGGCCTTTCTGTAGTTTTCTGTGCTTAACTTTAAAATACATACAGGTACAGGCCAGTATCTCTGCAAAACTTCTTCCTAAGGTAGTCAAGTCTCATCCCAGGTGCTGGTTATGTGCTCTGGAACAGGCCTGACATCTTGTATGTTGCCCAACTTGTAGGCGTTCTTCCTTAATGCTACTGTAAGATCAAATGATGAACTTACCCTTCCTGTAAAGGCTGAATGCATGAACATTTAGTGTATGTGCTTAGCTATGGTTTCTCTAGTAGAATAGTGAAGAACGGAGGAAAGTTTTAGTATGCGAAGGTGGTGTGCAGTTGCAGATTTTGGCCGTAGTATCTAAATACCAACTGGAGTACTGACAACCACAACTAGGAACTTTCTTTGCATGGTGGGCTTTGGACTCAAGATGCAACATTGTATTGTTAGTACATTGGACTGATTCTTTATTGTGGGCTACTGCAACACCAAAGTTGTTCCATCTTCCTCTACTAATATGTGATTGAAAGGTACATCAGCCATTTTCCTGAAGTGTCTGCCCTGGACTGCACTACGGTGATACAGTAGGATGGTGGAAGATACCAAGGCTGGCAAACTTATGCAGGTGTGATGTAGCTTCCAGAGAAAACTAAATCCTTCAGTCCTCCTTATCAGCAAAATAGCCAGATTGTCCAGGAGCATTTGAAAAAATAAGTATAATAGAAGCTATTTCACTCTTTGCATTTACCGGGTTTTTCAAATATGAACATTTCATATATATGCATTTTCATATATACTTGAGTGTCAACAGAGCTAAACCCAGTCAATGACATAAGCGTAGAGCTGAATAAATATGTAGGACTTAGTCTGAGCATTACAAACAAGCTGGTTTTTTATTTGGCATGCAGATTTAAGTGGTCTGAGCTGTCATGTCTGTAGTTGCAGAAGAGTATTTCATCAGGGTTCACTAACTGGTGTGGTAGGAAAAACCTCATTTGGGTTTTAGGTATCTGGTAATATCACTGAGTTCATAAACTTGTTCAGATGTGCACTTAATTATGAGGAATGTTAAGATGCATAGGATTCTCTTAAACTAATTTTTAATAGTTTGATTGAAAAGGAGGCTGTAGAGTGAGTTTAAGTATGTTGTTCTGGTTGACTCCCATATAAATATACTGGTTTAATGCAATATACATGTCAAAAGGGAAAATCCTCAAGTATTACTAGTAAAGATACAGAATTCAGTTTCAGGAGACATTCTTAAGTGGGGGAGAAATTAAGGCATTCATTTGCTGGGGTGTTTAGAGAAGCAAAGAACATCTGGATATTGTTACTCATATGTACAGCAGAATCTAAAACTTTGTGCAAATTGACCAGTTTTCTAAGGGAAAAGATTGGTGGTTGTTGGAGGAACCCTGCTGATGGAATTAAGTGACTGCTTGGTCCTGAAGTACAACTGCAGAGCTTTTGCAGTGTCAGTAAGGGGAGAGAGGTTTCACTCCTGAGGAGGGATTAGGCTGACAGTTGTATGGGCAGCTGAGCCCATCTGATAGCTTGTTTGGTTATTAAAAATTGTGATTCTTTTGTGCTCCCAGCTGTGAAGGGTCCTATAGCTGAGCCTGCTCTACTGATGGGAAGCTTAGTTTTATGGTGGGTTGGTAAATGTCTTGGTTTGTGTCAGGTCTGAGCACAAGAGCCAGCACAAAGCTGCAGGTGGAATATGCTGTGNGGTTTTTTTTTCAGTTTTTAATAGAGAGAATGACTAATGACAGTAAATAATTGAAATATTAAACTTGTACCACTATACTGAAATCTGGCACTGTAGCTTCAACTTATACTATATGAAAATAGTTCAGTTTACTTTAAGTGTATTATTCTGAACTATTTGCTATAAGTCTTCTATATCTTCTAGAGGTAAAGGAATTCTGTGATCCTGATTGATCAACTAGAAATTCAGATCATTGAAATGTATTAGTTTTTAAGGGCTGGTTTTCAATTATGGACTTGACTCTA
The DNA here is from genome assembly GCA_013400615.1 of Syrrhaptes paradoxus. Lineage (NCBI taxonomy): Eukaryota > Metazoa > Chordata > Aves > Pterocliformes > Pteroclidae > Syrrhaptes > Syrrhaptes paradoxus. The sequence continues at coordinate 4,771 of VZTO01007375.1, read as the reverse complement.
AGCTGGAAAATGTTTGTTAACTTGCTGGTTTATTACTGTAGTAGTTGCCAATGACTACTGTGATTGAAGTACCTGGAGATTCAACCTAGAGCATCCCTTACGCTGTAACAATCAATTTTATCTTTGTAGATGTGGAATGTAGGACTTAGGGTTATTCTGGCTTGCCTAGTTGGAAACTCAAGGTTGCTGTTTGACAGTTGTTCTTGTGCAGCAGATTATACTAACAGGTCTTGAGGAATACTTAGCCATTGGGAGCAAGGAGTTGGATGTTACTGTGACAGTTCCTATNTCAAAAGGGAAAATCCTCAAGTATTACTAGTAAAGATACAGAATTCAGTTTCAGGAGACATTCTTAAGTGGGGGAGAAATTAAGGCATTCATTTGCTGGGGTGTTTAGAGAAGCAAAGAACATCTGGATATTGTTACTCATATGTACAGCAGAATCTAAAACTTTGTGCAAATTGACCAGTTTTCTAAGGGAAAAGATTGGTGGTTGTTGGAGGAACCCTGCTGATGGAATTAAGTGACTGCTTGGTCCTGAAGTACAACTGCAGAGCTTTTGCAGTGTCAGTAAGGGGAGAGAGGTTTCACTCCTGAGGAGGGATTAGGCTGACAGTTGTATGGGCAGCTGAGCCCATCTGATAGCTTGTTTGGTTATTAAAAATTGTGATTCTTTTGTGCTCCCAGCTGTGAAGGGTCCTATAGCTGAGCCTGCTCTACTGATGGGAAGCTTAGTTTTATGGTGGGTTGGTAAATGTCTTGGTTTGTGTCAGGTCTGAGCACAAGAGCCAGCACAAAGCTGCAGGTGGAATATGCTGTGGGAAGGGAGGGATGGGAGAAGTAAGTCAGCTGGCGTTCTTGTAATGTTGCCACCCCTGGAATATCTGTTTGTTCTTGTCTGCTTTATAGCAAACTTGGCTGTTGGATTCAGCTACTGTGGTGTAGACACAAGACTGAAGTGACAACTGAAGTAGTTTTGGTTTTTTTGCAGGTCTGACACTTCTCATGAATACTTAAATCTTTGGGCCTAATTTGAGCCCTTTTGTTTTTTTTTCAGTTTTTAATAGAGAGAATGACTAAT